>OVBA01008875.1:0-11622 GCA_900406435.1 Lepidium aucheri | reverse complement strand
GGTTTTAGTTTGTAATCTTTTCTTCTACCCTGCTTAAAATCTGATTTTATTTTGATATGAGTTTTGGAGTGTGTTCAGTCTACCATCAACAGTTGTCGAAGTTTGTTTTCTCCAGAGTTTCACCAACGTTTTAAGAAATTATTCTTTGCCTTGTCGAAATCTTCTTTCGTTGGTGGCTGTGGCTGTTTTTCATGCCGGTTTAATTTCAGATGCAACCATGGAGATGGAAATGTGGAGGAAACGTCTGGGGGTTATGATTAAGGATTGATAAGGTTGAGCAAACAACATCAGAGTCCGATTGCATGCCGGTAAGCTCAACCTGGCGACACGGAACTCTAGTTACATGTCGGAGTCCACTACCGGCGTCAACGTGGCGTAAGATGGCCATCGAAAAAACAAAACGTTTATTGTTCTAGTATTTTCTAAAGTGGGCTTTTGGGCCTCTTGTTTTCGGTCATAATAATATCCTCTTTGTAATCAATAACCGACATATTTCAAATAAATAAAACGAGACGATATTTTCTGTTAAAAAAAAATAAATGGTATTATTCAATATAAAAAATTATTAGTTGTATAATAAACTAAAATTATATTTGGAGAATTTACTATGGGTTAGTGATAAGGGGAGAGAGGTTTAAAGTTTGAGGGTGATTCAGAGATGATTATGGAGTTTCCAACATCAAAAGATTGAGGATTTTGACCCCTTTTTGTTCTTAGTACAACTGTATTATGATTTTATATCTCAAAATTGGAGTGTTCTAGTCTTATATCGAAGGTAAACCATATAGCGAATGATCTTGTTAATTTTGTACTTATATTGCCATTAGACTTTTATAGATTTTTGGATTTGCCCTCATCTCTTCGTGATGTGTATATAGACGATTTAAATGGGATAGTAACTCTTAGACAAGTTTATGTTTGTATTTATTCTTGATAATAATAGAGCGGGAAAATTTCTCCCGGTCCACTACCCAAAAAAAACTAAACAATATGATAAGCTAAATATTCAGAAGATAAGGAGTTGTGATTTAATTTTCACGGAAAATAATGTTGATTAATTGATTCTTAGAATAATTGAATAATTATATTGGTTCAAAATTATTTTGATTTGATTTGCTATTTGTATATCGTATTTAGATTTGAACAAAAATTACAATAATTGTTTTATATTGAATATAATTAGATTTTATTTGTATTTGATATTTTGGTAACCGAAACAAAAATTATAATTTCAAATCTTCTTTATATTATTCATTATATTGGTTTGGTTGTTGTTAGAATGACTTTCATATAATATATATTATGTTCACGTATCATGATTTTATTATATCGAATAATATGATTAAATTATTTTACTTTTGCTTGCTATATGTGTAGGATATTTTTCTTTTCCAAAAACTGAATACCATTAAAAGTTTAATAAGTTGGTTACAATGAGTTGGAAACAAAAAGGGATTCATCAACTTAATCTAATCAACCGAAATAGTTAACAAAGTTAAAAACAGAGTTGCTTTAGTATAAGCAACCCAAAATACCATTACTGATTGAAATGAGTAGATGTTAAGCTAAAACAGAGATAGGCAACTTTGATAGATTTAAGCATAGTTCTTTTGATGTAAGGAGACTTCACAGGAGTGAGGTGTGTAATGAGAGATTACAAGGAGCCTTGTTTGAATTCTCGCCTTCGAATTGATCCGGATACCTTTTACGCCTTGTTTCTTTGTTGATGAACACTTGAACCTCCTGTTGTGAGACACTCGTAGCTAAATCTAGCTTAAAGGTTGCAGTAAATCTCCAAAACCTTCATTATTGTGAGTGATGTTCCTTATGGTGCTAGACAAAGATGTGAGGCCATTAACTCTGTTTGCTGTTGCTTGAATCGTGTACATTGTCACGTTTTGTTGCTCCTCTTGATTTGTTTCTTCAAGTTGTTGTGCAAATTGATCCATATGAGAAACAGAAGAAGACAAACCATCTTGGTCGAGATTGCTTACTGTAGGGAGAACCAAGTAATCAGAGTCTTGTGGAGTGTAGGTACAAGTCACTATTTCATGGGTTATCTTTTGACAGTTTAAGCAAAAGTTAGCCACAACCTCATAATGAAAGTACACATGGATCCTATCTCTGTTTTGAAATCTCACTATTTTGAAAAATTGAAACGTTCATGTGCATTAATCTCCATTCTTGAACTGATTAGACTAGCTCTAGCTAGTGACACTGGTATGATGTCAACTTTAATGACTTCACCAATGAAGCGCACAATCTAACAAACACTCATAGCTGAAACATACTGAAGAGGTAAGTCTTGTATCTGGATCCATATAGGAATGGTTGTGAGAAACTCCGCTTGCTCGTGTGATCTCCATATCTGTAGCAGCACAAACCAGCCTTTATAAGTGATTGGTTGGCTCCTTAACACCGAAACAAGATCCATTTCAGATTGGAAGATGAACTGCACAAGGTCTTGGTCTACGATTCTTCCTTTGACTTGGGTTTCTGTCCTCTACTGTCGAGGAAGATCTTGAGCGAGGTCCACCAAGTTCTGTTCTTCGTAGTTAACTGGATTTGCAACAAGGCTTTTCCGGCTTAACTCTAGTGAGGTGTAATACATGAAGTTGGGAACAAAAATGTCTTCGTCTCTTTTCCCCATGTGAAATTGAGAGACAATTATCCAGAAATTCTCGACCATATTGAAGACAGAGAACAATGTCATGAAAGAGAAGATAGAAGAAACAAAGAAAACAGCTCAAAAGATGTGAATAGAACAAAGATATTGGGAAGCGTATTTGAGGAGTACTAGTTGAAGAGTGATCATTGTTCTCTGCCATGTGTGAGGTGCTCATAGCTTAGCTACTCCTTGTGAGATTGGACCAATGCATGAAGAGAAGATGTAAGCAACGCCGCCTTTGTAGTTAATCGAGAGTAGCTAACCTTTTGGCAAGATTTTGGGTTAGCTTTTGCTATTGATCAAACGATTAGAGGCATGCAACATGGTATTGGAAGAAGGAGAGGAGATCATACTCAGCGGGGCAAAAGGAATGATTTTTCTAGGACATAGGAGAAAGGAAGACTTAAAGTAGCTGAGGCGTGCGACTTGGTTCACAATGATAAAAGCAGAGTAGGTTTTAAAGGGAATTTACATAGGTGAACGTAATTAGAAAATAATGAGCTTATAATTAGTTATTAATGTGGTAAAAAAGAATCGGCCAAATAAATGAGGAAGAACTAATGACCTAATTAAATGAAATGATTAGGATATTTAAAATTATGATTGGATTATTAATAAGGTCGGACTAATAATGGAATATATGGTGGCTATATGCGATATG
Source organism: Lepidium aucheri (assembly GCA_900406435.1). NCBI lineage: Eukaryota > Viridiplantae > Streptophyta > Magnoliopsida > Brassicales > Brassicaceae > Lepidium > Lepidium aucheri. Next base: position 8,293 of record OVBA01008875.1, on the reverse strand, counting down.
ACGAGAAGTCAAATATGGGTTTATTTAGATAGAAGATTGATTTAACCAACTTGGAAGGCCCCGACAAATGTAATCATTGAAATAATTTTCTTGAATGACATTGCGAGCAATTGATAACAAGGTTTTTGGCCTAAATGATCAAATCATTGAAGCATGGTGGTAAGTAAATGAGAATGTCAAACCAATACTTAGTAGTTACTTGTAATCAACCTATCTACTACTAGTTCCTAGTCCAGATAACCTATCAATCTGTCACAAAGATAGGCTATGTTTTCTAGTGAGCTTGCAATCTAGCCAATAGGACAAAATAAGCTACATGACAAAATAGAAATAGAACTTAAACTCAAAAAAACAAAGAAATGATCAATAAACAAAGCAAGATGATAGCAATAAGTGAATCTAAGGTAAAAAACATGAATCTAGAGGATAAGAGGTGATTGATCGGCGGTAAAATCGCCGGTCCGAGCTCGCCAAGCTATATAAGGTGATCTCTAGACCGAGACAAGCTAGATCAACCCATTCTCATCGTGAAGACCCCTTTCTAATCTGGCTGATCCATTACGACACTAGCCACGATCATGCCAAATCAGAAGCTTCAAGTTCAGCCCAATACATCTAATAGCCGATCCACAATACTAGATCTCTCCTCGGTGGATCAAACCATCACTCACATGGCACTCGGTCTCTGATTCCCTTAACGCTAACTTTAGGTTTTGGCCCAAATCAGATCTCTCTTGATTAGGGAGAGATCGACCTTAACCTCGGCCATGCAAGAAGAGATCAGATCAGATCACTGTTCGCAAGGCGAGTAGATTGGTGGTTTCACCTCCGATCTCCCTATCCTTGTGATCCACAAGGATCTACTCACTTCTCATGGTTTGAGAGTGGAGGATCAGAGGAGATCTCATTAGCATAAACATAAACAACAATAAAATAAAGAGTAGAAAGTAAAAGATGAAGATCAATCCAAAATAATTCCATTAAAACTTAAGCATAATCATCAAAGTACCTTACCAAGCATAAAAGAAAGCAACAACAAAAATAGAGAAAGTCGAACAAGTGAGCAATCGAGGCATTCATGTCCTTGAGAGTGTAGTTTTGAGGGTCTAGGTACCCTCTTGGAGTTATTCATTCCATTGGTGAAATGTGCTGCTGCCAGTCCAAGTGCTCCTTGCGGTTATAATCAGCAAGGGATGCATGCGAGGGCCTTTCTTGAGAATTTTGCTCTTGATGTTTCTGGCCCTTTTTCTCGGATCTCTTGTAAACCCGCGTCGTGTCTAATGATTGGCGTCGTGGTTGCTCTTGGTGCGGGCTCGGATCTGGTGAAGTAGAGTGCCTCCTCGCTGGTGGTGGCAAGTCGTGTGTGCGAAGTTGAGCCTCTGTTCTTCTGAGCGAGGACTCCAATCCTCCTTTTCCTTTGTCATGCCCTTTACCTTCCTAACCAGCTACTTCCCCAACTTCTGGAGCTTCCCAATCCTCTTGTGAGCTTCCTTGCTAGTTGTCCCTTGGTTCTTCTCATTGAATTCTTTGAAGAAATAGGATTCTGGGTCGACCTCTTCCTCGTCTGCCTCCTCCTCTTGTTGTGGAGCTTGTCCTCGCTGGTGCTCTCCGAGTAGTACTGCAAGGGGTGGAGTGAAAGTGACATTTTCCATTGTGTTGAGTCGGATGAACACTGGGCACATGAGGAGTATTCTGGCATCCTTCTTTTCCACATGATCAAACTTGTAGACGGCTCATCCCTCTACCTCGCCTTTGGCTATGAGGCACGCTCCTTGGAGATAACGAATGTCCATTAATTGTGGTGGAACCCAATTGTGGCTTTCGGTGTTCAATGGCACACCCTTATCTTCAAGTACCCGAGCAACCAATCCACCAATGTATATCTGCTTCGACTTCCCGGATTTTCTCCGTGATTGCGTCATAGCTCGTGCTTAGTATGAGGTGAGATGTTTCGCCAATACAAATGACAGTCCGGAGTGCCCTTCATCTCCATCAATATGGTGTCCGCTTGGAGTTATGCCAACTATCTCCTTTATCGCCATGACCATCATGTGCATCTCTCTGAGGTTGATTGGCGAGGTGAGAGTCGGGAAAAAATCACATTGGCTATTGCCCTCCTTGCATAGTTGATAGCTGGGTTGTGGATCCAGCTTCCTTTATTCTGGGATCAATCATATGCTTTAACTCCCGTCAGCATTTCCCAAACTTCATTTGTATCTTTATCTCCGATGTCCGGTTGTGCCGCCTCTCCGGAATGAAAACCAAAAATTTGATCCAACTCCCTCAACATCACTGCATATAACTTGTCATAAACGGTGAACGTTATGTACCTAGGTCCATTCTTCTTGATCTTGTATTTGTCGTCTTAGCACAGATCAAGAGGTCAATGGTGGCGAGGAACTGTAGTGTCTCCTCGATGTAGGAACTCGCCACATTGTACATGCAAACCATGATACACAAAGAGCTGAACATCTTATCTACCTCCTCAGTGATTCCCAAACTAGTCATTGTTCTATAATGACGAAAATATGTACCTTTGACTCCCATGGCTTTCAAAGCCGCATACGCCTTATCGGACTCATCTTCCTCCAACGAAAATTTCTTCTTCTTCTCTTTCTCATGCTCCTCGTAGGCTTTTTTTGCCTCATTCTCTGAGTAGCCACTCTTGTTAAGGTCCTCAATCACCCGGCGATACCTTGTGTCTCGCCCTTTCTTCTCTGTTATAACTCCTATCTCCTCCTCGTCTTCACGCTCGATTACCATTGGCGAGGGTTGAACGTACAGAATGTCCTCGTCACTGTCCTCAGTACCGGAGGTCGAGGCGATCTGTTTCCCCTTCCTTTTCTCTTGAGCCCAGACACTTTCTCCATGCTCGTACTTCCAATCCATTGGCTTGGTCGCCGATCTTCTCGCAGGTTCCGTGATCGAAATTTCAACTCTCATCTGGACGCCATTCTCCTTATCGTTTGATTAGACGAGGTATTGGCGAGGTTTATTATCACGCTGGACTGGTGGTGAGTCACTGATTTCCGCCGCTGTAACTTTTCTACCAGCCTTCCTCGCGTCATGCATGAACTTGCTCCCATATTCTTTCATCTTTCTTAAATCGCCGGAAGACATGCTTGACAAGGATGAGAAAGTAGCTCGAACTTGGAGTAGAGAGAGAGAGTAACTCGGTGGTTATGGGCAAGAGTAACACGGTGAGAGAAATTGACTCGGAGAGAGAGAGAGAGTTTGCTTGCTTGACTGCTCGGAGGTGAATGAAGGAGATGGTGGAAATTGTGTCTTCTTATAGCCGAGTATGGTGTGTGAGGAGAGGAGACAATCTTGGGAGTGTGAGGAAGACAATCTCGGACTTGATGAGGGAGAAGATTGTGGGTTCCGAGATACTCGCCTTTGGCTAGATCCTAACCATCAATTTGAAATTTGAATCTTCGATCAATATAGACCCTTGGATCAGTCTTCCTTTGACTTGACCGCTCATAGTTTTTAGCAAAAAGCTGGTCTTCGTGGCCCCCACTTGGCGAGCTGGTATCACATCCAGTTTTGTCCTCTTGTGCCTCCTCAGAAAACCTCATCGCTCAACCTTCCTCGCTGCATGTATCGAGGACTGACAACCTGTTCAGAGAAACCCAAGCTTGAACCATTCTTTTTGCTTTTCTCTGAGTATCTTGAATCCTGATTGGCTCCCTATTCGAAGTAATATCTAAAAATCACAAGAGTTAGCCAAAATACCAAGATAGAGACAAATAAAGCATTCTAGACAATTAAACTCTTTGTTCAATATTTCCTCTGAGTAATGAGAATTGCAATTATATTGGGATAAATTTGACTAGAACTTTTCATATAAAAGGATACCGAGGTGTGCAAGTAGGTTCATGAGTGGTGTTGAAGGCAGTGTGAACACTACTCGCACACTCTCCTCGGCCGCATGCCCCGAGGGGTTCAGGTTCTTTGTCAAAATTTTCCCACTCCTCGTTCTTTTGCCTCCGAGGGCTAGGTGCGAGGCCTACTCTCTCTTGGCTTAATGAGGGCATTACTTCCTCAAATTTCATCGAGAGTGTAGCCAAACCTCCTTGAACCTGAGATCAAAGATTTCAAACACCCAATAATAGTAACCATAACCTAGCAAAGATTGTTCTTACAATTTAAACAAGACTAAATTGACTTTAAACCAAATTAAAAGAAAAAGTTTTCAAAAATAAAGGATAAACATGGGATTCCCTCCCAAGTGGGCTTGTTTAGAGTCTCAAGCTCGACTCTTCATACACTTCTAGTATGGTTGTGCATAAGGAACCAGAGCTCCCTCCTTTGCATCATCAGCCTCCTATTCTAGTGTTCCCTCAATTTCAAAACATTGTCCATCGATTGTAGGCTTCTTCCTGTCTTCTTTTTAATCAAATATCATTCACATCCCTTCTCCGACCTTGAGTTCGATGGTCCTATTCCTTACATCGATCAGAGCTCCTACTGACACCAAGAATGGTCGTCCCAACAGTAATGGATCAGCGGGTTCTTCATCATTTCTAGTACCACAAAATCCATAGGAACCAACATATTGCCCACGCTTATCGGGACGTCCTCGAGCAGTTCTCTCGGTTTCCTTGTCATTCTATCGGCGAGGACTAGGGAGATTTTGCAATCTTTGAAATTTAAATATCCTAGCTTTTATGCAATTGTCATTGGAACTAAGCTGATGGATGCTCCAAGGTCACATAGGCAATTAATGAATGTGAGGTTCCCTACTGCACAAGGAAGTGTGAAGCTTCCCAGATCACCCAATTTTTCCACTATAAACCTCTTCCTTTGGTGTGGAAGAATTGATATAATGAGTGATCCGGATGACATAGTCCCAATGTCCATGCACTCTTCTTCTCTTTCCTTTAGAGTGTCCTTCAAGTACTTCTTGTACTGCGGAAACAAAGCAAAAGCATCCAAGATAGGCATTTTTATTTTGATGCCGCTCATTTGCTTTTCAAACAGAACCTTCTGGTTTTCTGCTTGATTCTTCTTTAGATGTGAGGGACATGATGCCGCTCATTGTTATTCTGCACCATGGAGATGAGACCACTCTTGATCTCGAAATTGTTGTTTTGAATCGCTGGCGGCTGGATTCCATACCGTATTGTGTGTGTACTTAGGGCGTCGCACGCACCAATACAGCGAGGGCGACGAGCTGGGTTCTATGCTCGCGCCTGGTGGGCGGCCTCATTAACCAATGGAGGAGTTCCATCCGATGTCGTTTCTGGTGTAAAATTATCTAGATCTGGTTGTGGTTGCTGCATTGTACTGCGCCTTTGTCGGATCTCACGAGTAAGCTGATTGATATCATCGGCGGGTGGTGGAAGGTGGTGAGAACCTTTCGCGACCGTGTGTGCATAAGCTGAAGAAATTGAACTGATTACTCGCACAACTCGCAGGAGTTGAAATGAGGATACCGATTCTGTCGGTGGCCTTGGTGTCAAATGGCGAGGGTACCTGCGAGGCCTGCAAAGACAGAAACAACAACTTGTCAATAAGGTGGAGGATTGGTCCTTCAAGATCCAAGCTTAGTGAAACACAAACAAGTTTGGATAGTAATGACAATAAACCTGATCCTAAGACTAGCAAATTATAAATTGGAACAAGCAAAAACTGATTTGGCAACGACGCCAATTTGATAACAAGGTTTTTGGCCTAAGTGATCAAATCATTGAAACATGGTGGTAAGTAAATGGGAATGTCGAACCAATACTTAGTAGTTACTTGTAATCAACCTATCTACTACTAGTTCCTAGTCCAGGCAACCTCTCAATCTGTCACAAATATAGGCTATTTTTTCTAGTGAGCTTGCAATCTAGCCAATATGAAAAAATAAGCTACAGGAAAAAATAGAAACAGAACTTAAACTCACAAAAACAGAGAAATGATCAATAAACAGAGCAAGATGATAGCAATAAGTGAATCTAAGGTAAAAAGCATGAATCTAGAGGATAGGAGGTGATTGATTGGCGGTAAACTCGCCGATCCGACCTCGCTAAGCTATATAAGGCGATCCCTAGACCGGGACAAGCTAGATCAACCCATTCTCATGGTGAAGACCCCATTCCAATCCGGCTGATCTATTACGGGGCTAGCGACGATCATGCAAAATCAGAAGCTTAACGTTGAGCCCAATACATCTAATAGCCGATCCACAATACTAGATCTCTCCTCGGTGAATCAAAGCATCACTCACATGGCACTCGGTCTCCCATTTCCTTAGCGCTAGCTTTAGGTTTCGGCCCAAATCATATCTCTCTTGATCAGGCAGAGATCAGCCTTAAGCTCGGCCATATGAGAAGAGATCAGATCAGATCATTGTTCGCAACGCAAGTGGATCGGTGCTTTCACTTCCGATCTCCCTATCCTCGAGATCCACAAGGATCTACTCACTTCTCATGGTTTGAGAGTGGAAGATCAGAGAAGATCTCATTAGCATAAACATAAACAACAATAAAATAAAGAGCATAAAGTAAAAGATGAAGATCAATCCAAAATCATTCCATTAAAACTTAAGCATATTAATCAAAATACCTTAAAAAGCATAAAAGAAAGCAACAACAAAAATAGAGAGTTTTTTTGGCTAAAAAACATATAAAATGATAAGATAATGATTAAGGGATATTTATAGGGCCGTTTGCATAACCCTAATGGTCAAACCGACCTAAGTCGGTCAACTAGAAATCTTGCCCTCAGACTCCTTGCGCGAGCATAGGCACCGAGGAGTGGTTCTGATCTTCGCCCTCGGGAGTTAAGGCCGAGTGTAATGAATTTGTCTCTCCTCGAAGCGGATAGGTTGAGGCCGGTGACTGAGGCGTCTTTTCCTGAGCGTTCCGAGCAGTCCACGCCTGCGATTCGCGAGGCAGCGATCCGAGTTTGCATGACTTCTTTTTCCTAGCATCTGATCCAATCATCCTTAGCTCCATTTTTAACTCCTTTTCTTCTCCTTTTGCTCCTTTACCTAGATAAATTCCAAAACTCCAAATGCAAATGCAAAAAGTGCAAAACTAATCTAAATGGACCTAAATGCACGGAAAATCTAGATAGACGGATGCAAAACGACCTAAAATAAGACTCTAAAACTATCAAAAATCACACATATCAGCAATCCTTAGTGTACCAGAGTTGGTTTCGTGTGGAACAAGTTGGAAGTGTATATCTTGGAGCTCCACTTGTAATGCATGAATCTGCTTGAGTAGGTTATGCTGTTGCGGCCATTGAAGCGGTTTTGATATGGCTTGAAATGTAGCTGGAGTGTCAATCAGGATAGTACCAGATTTGATTTTTAAATCTTTGATACTCCTAAGCAGCCCAATTACCTCTTTGAGAGCTAATTCTAGCTTTGGTCCTGAGTGGTGAATAACATGTCTTAAGTGCAGGTAGCTACTGTCCAAATTGTTTTTAATAATCCAGCCCCCTCCTTGAAACATTTGATTACGAGACCATGCTGTACTAAACCAAATAGTGTGCCTCACGCCATTCTCTCTAGGTCTTTGAGAAGAGGATGAGTTCCTTGCATTACAAGTAAAGCCTTGCTAGTGAACTTTTTTCAGTTCGAACCAGAGTTTTGCTTCACATAAACATCTTGTGTCATTATGTTTAAATCTGTCTGGCCTGTCTTGAATAATTGCAATATTCTTGATTTTCAATATAGTCCATAGAATCTAAGAGAAGGAATGTCGGATATCGACAAGAACCTTTAGATTCTTCCAAATATTAATCAAGTGGAAGAAAATACTTGTAAGTAGTGTGGTATTAAATCCCTGTATGGGGATTGGGAAATTTGCCAGTCGCCAAATTTGCCTTGCTGGATGACAATGGAAAATCATGTGATTAGTTTGTTCTTGTAGGTCACCAAAAACTCTACAGTTAGCTGATGGTATCACTGTTTGAAGTGCAAGTTGAGCATTTACCGCCAAGGCTCCCGATAAAACTTTCCACATGAATATTTTTATGCTGATGGCTCATCTAGCTTGGTGGAGAGGTTGAGGGCTTTCTGGTGATCAGCTTCTTGTATTATAGTGTCTGGATGGGGAGAGTAGTTTGAAGTGGAAGGGCCATGCTCGATAAGGAGTTGAGGCCTCATAAAGCTTGTGTCGGAAGAGAGATACTTCCTAAATTTCTTATCTCCCATTGCTATGAGATCTTCACTAATTGGGTTCCTGGTTCGAACTGTTATCTCCTCATCATCATTCTTTTCATTTGTATTGTCTTGGCTTGTAGTGATGAGTGTGATTTTTAATGGTTTTAGAGTATCATTTTAGGTTGTTTT
>OVBA01008874.1:0-11624 GCA_900406435.1 Lepidium aucheri | reverse complement strand
TTAAGAAGATAAGAATATTTCTTGAGCAAATCTTGTTTGATGTTACAATGAGTAGTAACACCCTGAAAATGCATAAAAAATTAGATACAATGAAGTATAATAAAAGTTTAATAATTGAAAAACAAATATTATAGATTTAATTTTTTTTTCACCTTGGCATCACATAAAACCATTTCAATTGTTTGGCCGAACTCGGAGGTATATGCCTTCCATAGCCTAATAATTTTAACCTTTATCTTCCATTTTTGCGAAACTGGTTTCAAAGAAGAAACATCAGCGAAAAGACATATTTATAAAAATAAAAGAGAATAGAGACAGAGATGATGAAAAAAAGAGTGCCGGTAGACATGTATTTATAATGTTTTTGGATTAGAGTTTTCAATAATTATTATAGAATTGTTATATTATAATTATTAAGGATGCGAAATTAATGGAAACCGTATATACTTTGATATTGATAATTATGTAAACTTAAATAAATATTTTAAAGTGATTGGTTTAAAAAATCAAATTTGAAATTAAATTCATACTAAAATTCCAGGATTTTAATTTCGTATAGTTTATATAAAATGTAATTCAAAATTCAAAATGCAGAAATTACGATATTATATGGTTATTAAAAGAGAATATAACGTGATTGGTAGTTATAATAGGAAATTTATTAAATATTTTTGTAATCAATATAATAAGTTTTAAATTTTTGGATGAATTATGTAACAAATAAAAGGAAGATTCATGATTAGTGTATGGTAATTATATAGGGTATGATGTATTGGTTTACTATTAAGGTTATTACATCTATAACTTTTTTAAAAATTTCAAAATCTATTATTTAAATAAAATCTCTAATAACATTATACGTAAATATTGTCGGGTAATGCTTCAACATGTTTTCCTTTTATTATATAGTAGATTTTAATTACGTGGCACCTGACTCAGCAATTTATTGATAATTTGGACACAAATTCGGAATTGGCTGTTTTTTTCTAGGAGAAAATAACGAAGAAGAGGAAACAAGAGAGTTGCCATGGAAGCTCTTATTGCTTCGGCTTCCTTCTTCCTCCCTATCTCCAACTCTTCCTCAAACATCCGATTCTTCCCTTCGTCTTCGTCTCCCAATCTCAATTTCGGGACTTTCTCGAAGAACTTTATCTCCTCATCTACTTTCTCCTTCTCATCTCACCTAGTCTCCTCCTTTTCTGCAATTTCCGCACCGACTTCTTCTACTGCTCCTGTTGAAAACACCTATTGGATGGTGATATTGGATAAATCTTCACAAGGGGTTTCTTCCAAATCTGATATTATAGATTTTTATGTTGAAATTCTCGCGAAAGTGTTGGGCAAGTGGGTTTTTTTTTTTTATATGTTGTTTTAAGCTTTTAGGATTCAGCTTCTTGATTTTCTCACTCTTTAAACTTCTTTTGCAGCGAAAAAGATGCGCAGATGAGTATATATAATGCTTCCTTTGATACCCATTTCGGATTTTGTTGTCATCTTGACGAAGACGCTTCACGTCAGCTCGCTCGTGAGTATTATTGCAAGCACAGAAATTGTCTTATTCTGTTTGGATGGCTAATTACTTATTATTGTTTGTATATGAACTTAGGTTTACCTGGAGTACTATCTGTTAGACCTGAATCTGACTATAGTTCAGAGAAAAAGAATTATGGCATTGAGAATCAGGCAGGTGTTTCATTGTTTGATCATGGGACAGTTGAACATTGGATGGTACGAATAGACAAGCCAGGAGTTGGGATTGTTACTAAAGCACAAATGGTTGATCATTGTGTTCAATTGTTAAACAAGGTTTTGTGGAAGTGAGTGTCTTATTTGATTCTGTGTTTGGGGAGATACTGTCTCTTCCGGTTTAACAGAACTTTATTTTTTTTCTTTGCAGTGAAAAGGATGCACAGATGTGCCTTTATCATGTTTCGTGGGAGTCTGAATTCGGGTTTTGTTGTGATCTCGATGACAAAAGTGCTGAGGGGTTAGCTGGTTTGTAAGTTTGTCATATGAAAATCAGACAACAATCATTGTGCTGAGTTAAACTAACAGATGAAGAGATGATGTTTAATTGATGCAGGTGTACCTGGTGTTCTTTCTGTTGTTCCTGATAACAGTTTTGAGTCACGTATCAAAGACTACGAAGGTCTGTCTTGTATACTGATCTTACAAAACTGAAAAGATTGTGCTACAAATTCTTCAGAATCTCTGTGAACCCTATCAGTGTATAAGTTCACATTGTAGTAAGTTTAGCCCTCTTTCTTTTTCCAGAAGTCGATAGTATGCAAGATTCAGAGTCTCCTGCTGTGAAGACGAAAAAGCTTTTTATAACTGGTATGCTAACACCTGAGATCGTATGCCACAGCTTTTAAAGGAAACCACATGCTTCCCCCAATCCATTGTCTGCATCTATAATTTTTGTTTGGGTTTTCTCAAATTTCAGGACTGTCTTTCTACACATCTGAGAAGACATTACGTGCAGCATTTGAAGGGTTCGGTGAACTAGTGGAAGGTACTCATGATTTAGTACTACAATTTGATACATGAGTCAATGATAACAGTATGAAAAGATAGATAACTACAGTCTGTTACTTCCATCTCCATCTGTAGTTAAAATAATTATGGACAAGATATCAAAGAGATCAAAAGGCTATGCCTTTATAGAGTACACGACCGAGGAAGCCGCAAGCGCTGCATTAAAAGAGATGAATGGAAAGGTAAAGCTAGGTTTTTGAGATCAGAAAGTGTATTTCTCTTTACATGCTCAAAGTAAAATATGAATTTTATGAAGAGGGACAGGGACAGAGGCTTCGGCTTGTGTAATAGATGGTATGGTGATTGTCTTTTTTTCTCTGTGCAGATTATTAACGGGTGGATGATAGTAGTAGATGTAGCCAAGGCAAAAGCAGAAGTCAGCCGATTTCTAGGTTCTAAGATATAGTCATAGGTGATACAATCATGGGGATTTGAGATTCTTCAGGCCAAGAAAGAAAAGGCATGCAGTATCATGTTTCACGCTAGATCAAAGAGCTTTTATGGAGGTGAAGAGTTCAGCTCTGCATATAGTATTTCAAGCTCATATCTAAATAGCTCAATTGATAAGAAGAAACGAAAAATTCTTTAGAATTCCATGTTCGTATCTCTTCCAGGGTCAGTCAGATTTTACAATATTATGTCAATTTTCGATTTGATTTGTTTTGAAAAGATAATTTTCACAAATTTACGGTCATGTGTTTGTGCACAAATACAAATGTTCAACATGTAAATTAAAAAGGAAAATCAATATAACGCGTATAATTACAGTGTATATACGCTAACGGCCGTCATCAGGAATCTCTCCGATAAAACAAGTCATCCCAGCGACGACGTCGCAAGCTTCTCTGTCTCTTTGTTGTTTTTTACTGGTTCGTTTAGCGATTGGGACGAAACCCTACACCTGTTCTGTATATAGTTTCAATGTTTTCTATTTCGCATAACCTTTCATAGAAGCTATTGAAAATATTTTCGTTAATTTCCATTGGATAGAAAGGTACATTACCTAAAAAGAGCTTCCTCAGAACATTGTCTTTGTTGCAAATATCACGGAATTTTTTTTGCAACAAACTTAACATTTCTAGTTATCTCTAATCCCTTGTGTACACATTTCCTACATATATCCATTAAGATCTCATCTGACAACAATAATATATTCATGTTCGAATATGGTCTTCTCTACAAACATTAAAATAAAATTTAATATACATTAATAAAATGCATCTAATATTTTAGACCGATATACATTGATCAATAATATCTATTTTCCTTATTTAAACTATTTCCATTAAATCAAATATTAAGGAATAATATATCAATATTTATTCTATATACTATCTTTAAATATCTATTATAAATCTATCAAAACATCAAATCACATAATTAGTTTCTTTTTTATATAAGTCTATATTGTTTTGTAAAGAACAAACTTCACGATTTCTGCCTTGGTTTTTAGTTTCTAAACCTAAATTAAAAATCATTTTCCTATTCTAAATATTTGTCTTACGATTTTCTTTTCAATTTTCCGACAATCAGTCCTCTATACATTTACATTTAATTAAAAAAATAATATACAAATTTATCTGATTGTCGCTCCGAATAATAGATCCATCTCTTTCCATCTATGAAATCAAAATATGTAATTATATCAACATATAAATGTAAATAAACTGCATAACAAGTCAAAATCTGAAAGATTGATAAGTACATTTGGTTTTTGATCGATTACTCAACGCACTCTTTCGTTTTGCTCTACGATAGTTCTCTCTAAAAGAAGTTTAAATGGTGATATTTGATATTTTTTGAGATATGAACCGTGATTGACTCAAGACAAAAAGAATAAAATCTTTTTGATATCTTTTCGGCTAATTTGGAAGATTTTCTTACTTACAATCATTTCTCCGATTACCAATAAAGGTAAGTAGTATATTTTAACTAATATATTTTTTTAATAAATTAATTTCTCATAAAAAAATAAATAGCTACATATTTATACCATTATAATTATAATATACTTGGAAATATCTAGTTATTTGCAAAATAATTCATTTAATTAATAGAACATAATCTAAACCTAATTATCTAATATCTAATAGAACATACTATAAACCCTAAAAATAATTCATTTATCGAGCCTACTCCGTACTACTATATTGCTATAAAAAAATTGTTATAACGAATACAAATGTTATCTCTTTTTTTCGTTTTGAATTCAAATGTATTCTTATTGATTCTAATAGAATATATTTGGAAAATATAATATATCTGGTTCGAAAAAATAGTTAATCCAATATAGTATAGAATCATATATTCTCTACTTAAGTTGATATTTTTTATTTGTTTATTATATTACTAAATTCAGGGAATATGTAACTGAAAATCCTATTTTCTGTCATATATATTCTCATAACAGTTAGATTCAATCTATATATATTATTCATCATTTATGCGCTTCTTTGCTATTCAACTACTTATAAGAAGATAAATTTCTAATAACACAAAATGGATTGGATTCGTTGTCCGATAGTATCCTTATTTCAATTATCTCTCATTATGTCAGTTCATCTAAGTCGTGTTTCCTAAACCTCCGGTTAGTATGCATTAAATTTTATAGCATATGTGATAAACCTTAAGTGCAGTATCGAGTTTTTTTAAGAGAAGATCTTTTCCAACCTGCTTTTGATTCCCCTCAAATCTACTATGTAAGGTACCAACAACTACGAAATAGTGGAAACCATGAAGTGTTGTATCGTTTGGGAATAGTATGCTATTTCTTTGACAACCGTAAAGCTCAAAGATTAATATTGCTACATGAAACTGCTCGAAGATGTCTTCCTAAGGCTATCTATCTATATGGAATCATTCTCCTATGTCTTGGTGGTAGAGCAAAACAAGAAGGTTTTAAATCCTTTCTGTTTTGATCAAACCTCTAATGTCCGAAACTTTAAAACAACTGGAGATATTACGCAGAAGGATAGAGAAATATGTTATGTGGCGTGCACAAACAGTCTTACTACAACTTAAAGCTAAATACGTCAAAGAGAAATGCTTTTGCGATGGTGAAACTTCTAATTTCTTGAATAACAACAATATATGGCATATGTATGGTGCTAATGCAGACATGAATACTAAGTCATCATGTAGTATTTGTATATGGGATCATGAAGTTGATCTTTTCTACCGTATATTCTAGGATTTTAGTATAAGAATATTTATTTAAATAGATCATTTTTAGGTTTTATATTTTGCTTATATGAATTTATGACTATTATTTATAGGGATTATTACAAAAGTAACCTAAATATTGAATTGAAATACTAAAACTAACCTAAAATTAAAATAAATGCAAAAGTAACCTCTAAAAGTAAGGAAATTATGATATAGTCCCTCATGACCGAACAAAAAAAGATAGAACTTAATTACGTTTCTACCCTTATACAGAATTGTATACTGCATCAGAAGTCTACAATGTGGATTCATTGTAGACTACCGATACAGTCTACAATGTAGACTGCCAATGAAGTCTACATTTAAATTATAATAGATTTTTAAAATAAAAAAATATAAAAAAAATTTTGATTAAACTTTTTATTACAAAATATATTTATAAACTATATTGAAACATGAAAAATAAAATTTCACCAAACATGGTTTTATTAGATCAACAAAGACCAATTAATTCACAAACTAATATGTTATGGTTTAGTTTAGGGTTTAGAGTTTAGGGTTTAGCAACATATGTTGATAGTTATATAGGTTTTGTAATTTTTATATTTGAAATTCATAAATTTATTAAGAATATATTGTGAAAGTTTAATGTTTTTTGTTATAAGGTTTAATAAGTTATTGAGTATAAAAGAGGAAAATATTTGATTTGTGGTTTAATATTAAGCTTAGGGTTTAGGGTTTAGGGTATATGGTAGACTTCTTATGAAATCTGCTCGATACGTGTAGACAACCGTGAAGTCTGCAATGTAGATTTCTGGTAAAGTCTGCACCTGAATTATTATCAGATATTTATTTATAAATAATAAGATAAATATTTTGACTAAATTTTTTGTTACAAAATATATTTATAGATTATATAGAAACATGAAAAATAAAATTTCACTAAAAATGGTTTTATTTGACCAACAAAGACCAAATAGTTCACAAACTAATATAATATGGTTTAGTTTAGGGTTTAGAGTTTAGCAACATATATTAGTAGTTATATAGGATTTGTAATTTTGATATTTGAAATGCATAAATTTATTAAAAATGAATTATGAAAGTTTAATTTTTTTGTTATAAGGTTTAATAAGTTATTTAGTATTAAAGAGAAAAATATTTGATTTGTGGTTTAAGTTCAGGGTTAAGGGTATATTGTAGACTTCTTGTGAAGTATGCATTGTAGACTTGCGGTGAACTCTACCTTAATTATCAAATATTTAAAATTTCTTAATATTTAAATTAAATTTATCACTAATTATAGTTTCAGCCATATTAATTTTACCAAAACCAATTTAATTTTATCAAAAACCATATTAATTTTACATAAACCAATTGATTATTATCCTAATCAAATAGTTGAGTAAAATTAACTAATATTAAACCAATATTAACCCAATACTAATTACCCAATAGCCCAATTATTTTGACCTAAGTATAAACAGAAATTTTTACAGTTTCCTTTCTTCTCCTTTCACTTATCTCGCCGCCTCTATCTCGTCCTCTTTTTTTTTTCACCGTCGGTCTCATCCTCCGCCGGAGAAGTCCGCGGTGAGC
Source organism: Lepidium aucheri (assembly GCA_900406435.1). Classification (NCBI taxonomy): domain Eukaryota; kingdom Viridiplantae; phylum Streptophyta; class Magnoliopsida; order Brassicales; family Brassicaceae; genus Lepidium; species Lepidium aucheri. Next base: position 4,322 of record OVBA01008874.1, on the reverse strand, counting down.
CTCTCTTTTTTTTTACCGCAGGTCTCTCTCTCTTTCTCTCTCTCTCTCACGGTTTTTCTTTTTTCAGATCTCCCGGCGGTGAGCTTCTCTCGCCGGTAAGGCTCTCTCTCTCTCCTCTCTCTCTCTCTCACGGTTTTTTTTTCTCAGATCTCCCGCCGGTGAGCTTCTCTCGCTGGTAAGCCTCTCTCTTTCTCTCACGGTTTTTCTTTTTCCCAGATCTTCCGCCGGTGAGCCTCTCTTTCGCCGGTAAGCCTCTGTCTCTCTCTCTGTCTCGCTCTCTCTCGTTCTCTCTCTCTCTCAAGATTGTATTTTTTCCTCTTAGATCTCCTGCCGGTGACCGCCTCATCCTCTCTGCCGGTAACGTTGTCCCTTTCTTTCTCTCTCTCTCTCTCTTTCTTTTTCTCCGCCGATAACGTTTTTTTAGATATGTCGCCTCTTCTGCCATCTCCCGACGCCATCTCCTCCTCTGTTGCTAGCCGGTCCACCAGTTCCTCCTCCTCTTATCTCTCTTGTGTTTGTTGGTTGACTTTGTTGGTTTTTTTTCCCGTCGGTTGACTTTGTTTTGTTGGTTATTTGCAGACTTTGTTTTAGTGTTGTAGACTACAGTTTTCTCTGCAGACTTTTGTTTTCTTTCTATTTTTTGTAGACTTTGTTTATTTTTTTTGTAGACTTCCTAATAATATTTGTAGACTTTGTTTGTTCTTTTGTAGACTTCTGTTTTTTTTTTAATTTTGTAGATTTCTTTATATTTTTTGTAGACTTCGATGTTTTAATTTTGTAAATTTCTTTCTATTTTTTGTAGACTTTTTTCTATTTTTTGTAGACTTCTATTTTTAATTCTGTAGACTTCTTTCTATTTTTTGGTAGACTTCTGTTTTTTTGTAGACTTCCGTTTATAATATTTGTAGACTTCTGTTTTTTTGTAGACTTATTTTTTTTTTGTAGACTTCCGTTTATAATATTTGTAGACTTCCGTTTCTAATTTTGTAGAATTTTTTATAATGTTTGTAGACTTCCGTTTCTAATTTTGTAGACTTTTTTATAATATTTGTAGACTTTGTTTGTTTTTTTTGTAGACTTCTTTCTGTTTTTTTTTGTAGACTTCTGCTTTTTTGTAGACTTCTGTGTTTTTTTGTAGACTTCCGTTTCTAATTTTGTAGACTGTGTTTGTTAAGTTTTGTAGACTTCTTTACTAATGGAGGAGCCTGCGATAGTAGTGGATGAGGCTGTGCTTGAGTTTCCACAGAGGTTATACATGAAGGATAATGAGCCTATGGCTGATAAGAGTATAGGCTACTACAGTTCAGATCTGAGCAAGTTGTTGAGCTTATTATCCGAAGTCTTGCAGCAAGAAGAATGGGATGTGCTCTTCAATTCCCGCCTTGGTGTATTTTTGAACTTTCATGCAATTGATTTTGGGTGGGCTTCGAGACTGGTGCACTATCTTCTTACATTGCAGCTCCAATGTAAAAAGTATCGTGAATTTCTTCATGCTCGTTCCTTATTATTTTTAGAAGGTTATAACCCACGAATTTGCAAGGAAATGAGTTATATAGTAAAAACAAATACGATATGGTGTTTGATTGGTGCCCAACCCATTCAGTTTTCTCTTTATAAGTTTGAGCGTATCACCGAACTCAATTGTGAATGGGTTGAGGATTTGGATAACCCAGATAATGCAGAGACAGAGGAGATGACTGCATTTTGGGAGCTTCTTGGAGTGCCTGCAGATATGGGACCAAGTGTGGAGGATCTTCTTGCTGCTTGTGGGGTTTGTCACGCATGGACTCGAGAGAATCGGATCAGGTTAGGTTATCTTGCCATATTTGCGATCTTTATTATGGGAAGGAAACCCTCAAAACGTAGTCCAGTCAATCTCGTTAGACTAGTCATGGACTTGAAGGCTTTTAATGATTATCCGTGGGGAAGAATTGCATTCAGGAATTTGATAGAGTCGGTCAATTCAATTTCACTTGAATATTTTGCGTATCACATAAAAGGATTTATCCAAGTTCTTCAATGTTGGGCTTACTTTGCGCTTCCAGACTTTGGGTCTGAGTTTGGAGATCCTATTGTAGATAAACCAACTCCATTCTTGTTGTCTCATGGAGGATCAAGGTATCGCAAGAATCTTTTAGAAAACTTGAAGAAGCAGGTAATTTAGGTTGTTTTCTGCGATTTATATATTGTTTTGCTGCATTTTCTTCCATGGTTTATATCTTTTTTTCTGCAGTTTTTTCCATGGTTTGTATTTGACATAATGTATATGTGTTTTTTTTGTAGACCAATGTGATCAACTGCGTTTTATGCAAGGATTTCGATGAGATGGTTGACCTTTGGGATGATGATGGAGCTGATCCCTTTGTTGACAACACCATTAAGCCTCTCTTAGGCATGTTTCCTCCTAAACCGTGTAAGTGGAAGATCTCTCATTGGAAAGTCCAAGGTGTGGAAACCTACATGCATAAGGAAAGTGGCTCAAAAAGAAGCAATGTACCATCTGAAGAACCTCCTGTGTCAAAGAGACAACATGCAGCCTCTTCTTCACATGTTGGTGGGAATGAAAAAACTATTAATGCAATGAAAGCTCACATGGATGAATGTTGTAAACAGATTGTTGCACAAGTGATGGACCATATTAGTAGTGGAGAGCAGCATATGGTCAAGGGTTTAGATTGTTGTGAGAAACAGATGCAGACACTAGCTGATCGCCTAATAACTGTTGAAGAGACTCTAGCTGAAATGAAGAGTTTGTCAAAGGAGCAGGTGAAATAGAATGCAGATGTAGAGGCTGAGAAAACCACAAAGGACAACGATCCAGCTGTTGGGGTTAGTAAAAAACCCATTCCAAAAACAAAGAAAGGAAAGAGCAACAACTAGACTTGTTGAAAATAAGTTATTTGCTTCAGTTTGTGTGAGAATATATTATTATATATGTTAAGTTAAATTGTGATTTGCTTCAGATTATGTGTTAGTTTGTTTTGCTTCAGATTAAATTGTGATTTGCTTCAGTTTGTGTGAAAATTGTGATTTGCTTCAGCTTATATTATTATATATGTCAGATTAAATTGTGATCTGCTTCAGATTATGTGTTATATTTGTGTTATTTCTCAATCGAGTTTCAATGTGTTGACTAATTTGAATGTGCAGAATGATGCCAATCAAAGTGAGAGTGTAAATGGTGGTGAGTTAGATCCACGTGTAGTTCTGTTTGAGAAAAATCAGTGTGATATTGAGTTTGCTGCCATTCAAGAGAAGAAACATGAAAAGAAAAGGGCTATTGCACAACAATTGACATGTGAAAAACTGCCCGAATTAGAAAGCTTGCTTCGACCCAGCTAAGTCCTTTCCAAGAAAACAGCACTGCTAAAGCAATAATTCCGAACAAGGTAGGTCGTGGATATGATCCTGTTGCGCTAGTAGACAAGATGAAGCTGAAGAATCTAACTGACTGGTTGTTACTTGATCCGTAAGTTACCAAATTTATACAAATATGATATAGTTTGATAGATACTTTATTGTTCTAAGATAGTGTATGGTACAAGGATTATCCAAAGATAAAGCCCAAATCAACACTTGAGTGGTGGGATATCCTCCAGTCTCCCACCAAATGGCTACATGACACAGTATGTTATACAAACTTTCTTTCTAGACTCGTTTTTGTCTTTGTAGACTTTTCTTCTTATTTTGCAGACTTTGTTTTTAGACAGACTTCTTAATATGTAGACTTCCGTCTTAAATTTTGTAGACTTGTCTTCTTATTTTGCGGAATCAGACTTTGCTTTTAGATAGACTTTGTTTGTAGACTTTGCTTTTAGATAGACTTTGTTTGTAGACTTTGTTTGCTTTGTTTGTAGATTTTATTTTTGCATTCTTCTTTTGTATTCTTTTGCAGACTTCTTTAACTATGGATTTTGTTAAATTCAGCATCTAGATGCTGGGATCAATCTGTTAAGGTATCAATACGCAAAGCATCCAGAGTGGTCTAGGTCAACACGACTTTGTTTCATTGACACCGATCTTGGCATGATGTGGGTTCCTAAGTTCCAGGAGTTTATGAACTCGCATGCGAATCCTGATGGTTCAGGTAGACTACTCCCTGCTGGAACTTTTGATTATTATTCAGGTGCAGAGCCATCCTTTTGCAGATCAGATAAGATGTGGGGGCTTGAAGTGGATGATATATATGCACCTTTGAATGTCTCTAAATTGCATTGGATTGCTATCTGTATACATATTCCGCAAAGGCACATTATTCTTTGGGACTCTGTTGTGATTCACACTTCAGCAGCTGCAATCGCTACTCTTGTGGAGCCTTTTGC
>OVBA01008873.1:0-11624 GCA_900406435.1 Lepidium aucheri | reverse complement strand
AGATTCTGGTTTGGAGAGAATCAGTTCGTGATTGGCTGAGGAAACACAACTGAGCACGTGGTGGAGCAAGGGTGAGAGAGCGAGAGAATTAACACCAATAAGAAGGAAGCAAGAAATTATTACTATAGGTTCTAGGTTGGAGCTGAAGAAGAAAGCGTGAAGTGAAGGAGAAGAGTTTGGTGCAAAACGAGGCGGATTGGGGGGTGACGAGGGTATGGTAATGATTAAGATTAAATGGGCCTCATGATTGGCTTTAATGAGAGCCAAAAATAAAGCCCATTAATGGAAGCTAAGCACAACCTTCAGCTGCGAATGTTTTTGTGAATCTAAAGTATTTTTGGAAATTAATAGCATGCAGTCCAATAACAGAGCCTGTCCTTTCTCCCAATGCATGATGAATAATAACTGCATAATAATGAACTTGTTGAGAAAATAATATCCTATGCGTATGTGTCTCCACATTACGGCCGGAAACTTATTGACCGGAACTAGTTGTGGACACGATCTATATACAAATCAAAAATGTTTCGAGTACTAGTAGAGGACAAAATGAAACATTTCAAAACTCAAGGGTGTTAAGCGAAATATAAGTAAAAAGTAGAGAGTTAATCTGAAATCTTTTCAGTCGGTTCAGTTAGTGGTACGTAAACCTGCCGCGTCCGTTGCCGGTAGCAGTCAACGGTTAAGTCAATACTATAGTTTTTTTTTTTCCCAAGTTGTTTTCATTTCTATGGTATGTTCATTGTCCTTTTCCTCTGATATGATTTTTCTTGCTTGGAAAGAAAACAAGAGAAATAAAAACTGAAAAAGCAAACTAAGCTTTTAATTCAGAGTCGGAGAAGGAAAATAACTACATCCAGCTGCAGGAATTTGAAGACGACCTTCGTTGAACTGAGAAGAACAGATGCATCTGTACAATGAATGGCTACCGCCTCCTGTAGCGGAGGAAACGAAGAAGGAGAAGGAGTCATTTGCGCGAGTCGTGAGTCGCGTCAAAGAGTTGCACCGACCGGATGATCCGGAGTCTGTTTACGCCACTCTTAAATGGATCTCCGTTATCGAACTGTGAGTCCTTGATTTTGTGGTTTGATTGCAAAAACCTCGTCAAATTTTTTTTCTCGTTCGAATTGCTTGCTTCGTGTTAGGATTTAAAGACCTGGATGAAAATTTTTAAAGTCGATTTGCTTTCGGTCCCGGAATCGGGTCAGTTTATCGAATTCAACTGCAGCGTTTTTTTGTTAGTTTGCCGTTCAGTATTTACACAACTAAGACAGTAAGCATTTTAAAATATGAAATAAATTTCGAGTTGGGTCACGGTTATACTGAAAACATGCAATATGGTCGTCTGAAATCATTTAAAAGACTGTTTGTACTGGATTTCTGCTTATTACTAGCCTCTATGTAGCTGGGATTGATTGTGTAGTAATTTGCATCCTGTAGTAATTTACTTTGTATGTTGGGCATACTTGGTTTTTATTATGTTGCTCTTGGCTATTGTGTATAGCGGTTCACGGTCTGATTACACTTTTCTTAATTCCTTGCAGCTTTGTTAGAGCAAAAAGTGAATTGTCCGTTGAAGATGTTAGTGAACTCGTGGAATATGGTTTACAGATTTTTCATTCATCCCAGGACAAGTTATATGTACAGGTTCGCATATCAATACCAGAATGAACTACAGCTACTTGCTCCGTTCCTCATATAGCCTTGCCTTTCCCGCTTTTATGCTTACCTTTTGAGAGTTTGGTTCTGGTACTATAGGTTAGATGGGGTAATGTTTTAGTCAGATTGATCAACAAGTATCGTAAGAAGCTGCCTTTGAAAGTTCAGTGGAGGCCCTTGTATGATACCTTGGTTCATGCACATTTCAGCAGGTACGTCCTCTTTGATTATCCGCCAGGCATAGGTGAATCATTCTCATTCTTTGATACCAACGGAGGGAATAAATTTTCTATGTTTTGGATGTCTTGGTTTTGTTTCATGTATAATGTTTCTAAACTTCTTTCTTTTGTAGGAGCCAGGGTCCTGAAGGTTGGAGATTGAGACAACGACACTTTGAAGCTGTTACAGCTCTCATTCGTTCCTGTAGGAGGTTTTTTCCAGAAGGAGCCGCACTGGAGATATGGTCTGAGTTCATGTGAGTTGTTGACGCGTGATCTTTAAATTCACATCATGGTAGTGCTATTACTGCTATAACTGTGTTAGTGTAACTAGTATTGTCAAGGACATTAAGATGACACTATCATGATCCTGTCTATACTAGCTTGCATTTCTATACATGATAGCACATTGATTATTGCTGCTATGGACAAAATATTGGATAGGGGGAGTATTGTATGAAGCTTCACTTTTTGTCGTATATGAACCTTAATGAAGTTGCAAAAGTTTTCATTATGATTGTCATATTTCTCACCAGTTATCTCCTGTGTACTGTGTAACGGTGATGACACGTCCATTTTAAAATATGTGTACTTAGATTACCTTCTTAGTCCATCATATGCTGAAGTTCTGCTTATACTTTTGGAATTTATTCTACCTTCGTTCAGGTCTCTTTTGGAGAATCCTTGGCATAATTCATCGTTTGAGGGCTCTGGCTTTGTGAGATTGTTCCTTCCTACGAACCCCGCAAATCAGGATTTCTTCTCAGAGTAAGGACTAATTTTATATTTGTGATTAATGAGGTCTCTGGTTTTCTCACATATAAGCAATTGTAGTTAACTTTGATTTTATCATCTCGGACCTTGTAGAAAATGGATGAAAAACTGCCTGGCGCTCTGGGATTCAATACCAAATTGTCAATTTTGGAATAGTCAATGGACAGCTGTGCTAGCACGTGTGATAAAAAACTGCACCTCTATCGACTGGGAGTCCTACTTGCCCATGCTTTTCAGTAGATTCTTGAATATGTTTGAGGTGAGTGAAGTCATCCTACTGTTCCTAATGATAAAGTCTTTTGGGTTCCAGCCTGTTTTGAAAAAATATATAATTTGGCTCTCACGAAATATCTGGAATAGCTGATTGGAAGATAAAAAGAGTTTTGTATGCTTAGCTGGGCATGTTAGATGGAGAAATATAAATAACATTCAGATGCTTCTGCCTGTTCTTTGCCGTCTCCCAGATTTGGTGTATACTCTCTTTCTCCACACACATGGAATTCTTATATGGTTCAGTTTTAGGTTCCTGTTGCAAATGGAAGTGGATCATATCCTTTTTCAGTTGATGTTCCCAGAAACACAAGATTCTTATTCTCTAATAGGACGACTACTCCATCAAAATCAATTGCTCAATCTATTGTAAGTTGTTTATATTGTGTTCTTATGGTGTATCTGGCTGATAAATCTTCATGGGGTGGAATTACTGGCATCTAATTCAGGTATACTTTCTGAAACCTGGAAGTATGGCACATGAGCAGTTCAAGAAATTGGTCAACCTCTTAGAACAGTTTGTTTACTTAAACTTACAACACTCTTTTGTTTGTTTATTTCATAACTGCAAAGTCACAACTGTTCTACTTACTGTTTTTCTATTGTTTGAATGTAGATATTACCATCCATCTAACGGTGGCCGCTGGACTTATTCCTTGGAGCGGTTTTTGCTCCACCTGGTGATAGCATTCCAAAAGCGATTACAGCGCGAGCAGCAGTAAGAAAACAGCAACATCACCATTTGTGTGCATGTAATCATTTTGGCAGTCTCTTGATAGATCCTATTCCTGCAGGGATCCAGATAGTCTGTCAGCAAACTGTTTAGGAAAGCCGGAAAGGATAGCTTTTGTTGATGTGGTGTTGAAGTTGATTGATCGTGGTCAATATAGCAAGAATGAACATCTTTCTGAGACAGTTGCTGCAGCGACATCCATGTTGTCCTATGTGGAGCCCTCCTTGGTCCTTCCCTTTGTGGCATCTCGGTTCCATTTGGCTTTGGAAACGGTTTGTAGTTTGTGTTTGCTTCTTTATCTTACCGACTTTTGTGTCCATATTTTCGTACATCAAATTTCTTCAAAATGAACGCTCTCGTCTGTCAATTAACTTCATAACAAATGTTTATGTATAGTCAGACAACAGCCACCCACCAGTTGAAAACTGCTATGATGTCTGTCGCATTTGCTGGCCGATCAATCCTGCAGTCTTCCATGTCAACTGCTAAAGCACAAAATCTTGGTGGTGATGTGGATGATAGGATGTTTCTTGATCTTATTGGGATTTCTCTATCAAATGCATTGCTTGGTATGGATGCCAATGATCCCCCTAAAACCTTGGCAACTATGCAGCTAATTGGCTCCATATTTTCCAATGTAAACTCTTTAAACTGGAAAGTATTTCAAACAATCACTCTTCAAGATACTTGTTTCTTTATCAGGTTTTTTGCTTATTGCAGATGGCTGTCTTGGATGATAGTTCTAATGACTTATCATTCATGACTATGGCTTCCTTCTCTGAGTGGCTGGATGAATTTTTGTGTCGTTTGATCGCTTTGTTACAGCATTTGGAGCCCAGTAGTGTTACGTGAGTAATCTATTGCAATCAGGGTTTTGTAGAACTCTGCTTCGTGACTGTGTTCGTGTCTTATTTGGTATAAAACACTTGATGTCCCTATTATTAATTACATTAAGACGTTCTGATGTCGCAGAACTGAAGGCCTAAGTTCATCAGCAACATCAGGAACGTTTTTGGTTGAGGATGGTCCTTATTACTATTGCATGCTCGAAATTCTGCTTGGAAGATTATCGAGATCTCTATATAGCCAGGTTGGTTTTCGCTATTACTTTAGAAACACCTTATAATATTCGATGATAGAAGTTTAATTACTTGTTTGCATTAATCTCTAACAGGCCTTGAAAAAGATATCAAAGTTTGTTCAGAGAAATATCCTTCCTGGAGCAATTGCGGAGGTTGGGCTGCTTTGTTGTGCCTGTGTTCACTCAAACCCTGACGAAGCAGTTGCTCAAATTGTTGAACCAATGCTCCTTGCTGTTATATCTTCTCTGAAAGAAATCCCTGTCACTGGGTATGGAGGAAAAGGAAGTGCAGAGACCCTTGTTTCCAATAAGGTGCTTGTCAATAGTTTTGTTCGAAGTTTATGCGTTTTCTTTAATTTGCAAATTAGATAACTATTGTTCCCTTTTATATCACCCTTTATCAGCAAGACAAACTCACACTTTCTCCAGCGCTTGAGGCTGCTATTGATTATCAATTAAAAGTATTGTCAGTTGCCATCACTTATGGAGGCAGCTCACTTCTTCGGTACAAAGATCATTTGCTTGAAGCTATCTCTTCTGCATTTAATTCTTCATCTTGGAAGGTATTATATTTTCTGAAATGACATCTATACACTCATATTTTTTGTTTTTGTGCTCCATTTTTATAAACGTTGTGTACTTTTTATCTGGCTTGTTTAACTATGTGATGTTTGCCTTATAAAAGGTTAATGGAGCTGGGGATCACCTTCTTCGATCTCTCCTGGGGAGTCTGCTTCTCTACTATCCTATTGATCAATATAAGTGCGTAGTAACTCAAAAATGTTTATTATTAATTATATATAGTGGTGTGTCTTTCTTTTTTGGCCTATTTACTCAAATAGCAGAAACTTTGTGTTCTTTTCAGATGTTTATCTCGTCACCCTGCTGCTCCTACTCTGGAGGAATGGGTCAGCACCAAAACTTCTTCTAAGGATGAGCAGGTGGCACTTTCCAAGTGGCATGTTCCCACCAAAGAGGAAATTCAATTTGCGAATGAGCTCTTAGACCTCCATCTTCAGTCAGCATTAGATGATCTATTGAATATTTGCCAATCAAATATCCCCTCTGATGCAGGTAATTTCAGTCATTGCTATGTGTGTTTCAGTCTTACTCCAAGGATATTTGCATATATGTCAACTGTATACCAGTTTGGTTTACATGTTTTATGCTAGAGCTTAAGGTTGACGTTTCTATATTGCATGGGCGATAATTAACACAGAAAGTTTGGTATCGTACTTGTTTGCTCCAAAAATTTACATCTGCTTACCTAATTGATGCTTTTTTTGGTGCAGGAGATGAGAAAGCTCACCTTAAAGTGACTCTTTTGCGTATAGATTCTACATTGCAAGGTGTTTTATCTTGCCTACCTGATTTCAGGCCATCCTGTAGACATGATATGGTGGAAGATCCACCATTTTTTATAGCTGGAGCATCAGGTTCATGCGTTGGCAGTGCTGAAATACGAGAAAAAACCGCTGAATCTATTCATGCAGCTTGCAAGTAATGTTTTTTCAGCAACTGCTCTGCTTACGTCATTCCAAAATGCATACACGTACTACTGGATATATATATTGTGATGGTTTTGTTGCATGATGTTTGCAGATACTTGCTAGAGAAAAAGTCAGATGACAGCATCTTGCTGATATTAATTATCCGCATCATGGATGCTTTGGGAAACTATGGTACTGTAGAAAGCCTCTGACATACTCCATTTCTATAGTCGACTAGCCACTTGTTTCTCTTCATAACACTTGTCCTTTGAATGTTTCCAGGCAGTTTGGAGTATGATGAATGGTCAAATCACAGGCAGGCTTGGAAACTGGAATCTGCAGCGATTGTAGAGCCTCCAGCGAACTTTATTACTGAGTTTCATTCTAAGGGCAAGAGAAGGTAATTCTCTCATTTTTCTTAATTTGAGACATACACCTCTTGATTTTAATTTCTTGTATATCTTTTTGTTTTCCAGGCCTAGATGGGCACTCATTGACAAGGCATACATGCACAACACATGGAGATCATCACAATCATCCTATCATCTGTTTCGCACAGATGGGAACTTCTCTCCACCAGAAGCGTTGACACTTTTGGTTGATGATCTGCAGACCCTCTGTCTGCACAACTATGAGACTGTTCGAGTGTGAGTATTTTTGTGTCAATCTATGGTAAAAGTAGACATGTAAATGGTTATAGGTCTTAAGTTTGGGAAAGGATTATCAAACTCCCTCTTTAAGCAGAATTTTCTGTGAAATTCTCTACCTGGCTTACCCTTCTTCCAACACATTCATTGACCTGGCTTTACTTAAATTCTATGGTGGTATATAGGCTTGCTGGAAAGACTTTGCTGAAACTGTTAAAGAGATGGCCGCTCTTGCTTTCAAAGTGTGTCCTGTCCCTTACGGCTAACTTGCGAAATCCGGATGCACCAGAGAATGTAGTCCTTGGTTCTTGTGCCATTCTTTCCTCACAGAGTGTTCTCAAGCATTTGACAACGGTAGTCATCTAGTGTTAGTTGTTCTTTGCTTCTTTTTAATTGCAAAATCTTATGGTTGTTTTGGCACTCCAGGATCCAAATTCATTTTCGTCTTTTCTTCTTGGGATTCTTTCAAGGTAAGCTTTTTACATTTTTAAGATAAATTGCTATATTATATCTCTTGCTAATTGGTATTAAGATTAATTGTAAATCTTTTGTAGTTCTCATCATGAAACTATGAAATCACAGAAAGCAATTATTGAGGTAAAGGTCCAGTTTTTATTATTAGGATAAAGTATTTTTCCGTTCTTCAAGTTTCTGTCTAAACATATTTATGCTTGCAGGTTTTTGTCAAATATAACATGCACTTTGCGGGACTGTCTAGAAACATACTTCGCTCATTGAATAACCATGTTGAGGGTTCTACATCCGGAGATCTTGTTTCTCAGATTGGGTCTATGAGTTTTGATTCTTCTAGCTTGCATTGGCGGTATATCTATCCTACTTTAAGCTATTTAATCACTGAAAATCATTTTCATATATCTAGATGTTTAGCTCCCCAACTCTCAGATTCATAATTCTAAAGGTAAGATGACACTACCATTTTTTATATGCCAGGTACAACTTGATTGCTAACAGAGTGCTCCTTCTGTTAGCTATGTCCTCTAGGATTGACCCAAGCTTCTCCTTCAAAATCCTTGATGAAACTGCTGGTACATATTTTAGTTGGTATAAAATATGGGAATTTCTTCATGTATTTAAGTTGCTCCTTCATTACTAAGATACTGTTGGTATTTGTCAGGCCACTTCTTGAAAAACCTGAAAAGTCAACTTCCTCAGACGAGAATACTTGCAATTTCAGCTTTAAACACACTACTTAAAGAGTCACCTCATAAGATGCAAGGCAAGGAAGAACCTTCGATTTCTTCACAAGAAAATGCCAATTCATCTCTTGATTATGCATTGAGCAAGATTTTTCGAGAAGAAGGGTTTTTCAAGGAGACTTTTGAAAGTCTTTCTCATATTCACATCACTGACAATGAAAGTTCCTCGAGAGGTAATCACGGAAGTTCATCCTTCCAGAGCATGACAGACAAGTCAATCACTCGTTTCTATTTTGAATTCTCGGCTTCATGGCCAAAAACTCCGAGCTGGATATCTTTGTTAGGTAGTGATATATTCTATCCAAGTTTTGCACGTATATTCAAGCGGTTATCACAAGAATGTGGAGTGCCTGTGTTACTGGCACTAAAAAGCCCCTTAGAGGAGTTTTGTAACGCCAAGGAGAGATCAAAACAGTGCGTTGCTGCTGAAGCATTAGCAGGTGTACTGCACTCTGATGTTAATGGTCTTCATAGTGAGTGGGATAGCTGGATAATGGCTCAGTTGCAGAATGTTATTCTTGGCCAATCAGTAGAATCCATACCCGAGTGGGCTGCTTGCATACGTTATGCTGTCACAGGGAAAGGGAAACAAGGAACCAAAATTCCTGTCATGAGACGACAAATTCTGGACTGTATAGTGGCACCCTTACCATCAATGGCGACCACAACTGTTGTTGCAAAGCGGTATGCATTTCTTTCGGCTGCTCTAATAGAACTATCTCCACCAAAGATGCCTATATCAGAAGTGAAGCTGCATCTCGTGCTTCTTGATGAGTTGATCTGTAATATGTCCCATTCTTCGGCACAAGTAAGACTTATCATACTTATTTCTTGTACTCTACATCTCCGTCCATTTTGTTTTCATGAAAAATGATGCATTTGACTGTTGTGATTAAGTTTAGATATGATATTAAAATAACTTCTGTTGCTTTTGTGTGAAAATGAACAGATAAGGGAAGCTATTGGTGTAATTCTTTCAGTATTAAGCTCTAATATTCGGCTGCGGATGTTATATCAACAAGAATATCCATCTGGAGAAGGGAGAACAGATGTTGATAGCCAACTTGAGGAGGAAAATTGGTTCAAGTCGATAAGTGCACGAGCTTCGGAAGCTGTTACAAACATTCAACAAGCTAGTATATCAGATAGCTTGGACACTTCAGCAGATGTAAATATGGAAAATGCTCAATCAAATGGTGATTCGCTAGATGATGTTAAATGGATGGAGACGGTACTGGCTGTGTCATTTTTTGTGATTTCTTTTTTTTCTTCCCTTTATTTGAGATTGAGGCGCTTGATACTAACCATCTTTAGTTTTGTCCTATATCTAGCTCTTTTATTTCATTATCTCATCTTTCAAATCTGGGAGGTCTTCATATCTGCTAGATGTAATAGCAGGATTTCTCTATCCGGTGTTATCCTTACAGGTATAACCTTTATATTTGTTTAAATTTCTTTCTTCTAAATTTCTTTTCCGTCTCTGGGAATCATGGAGGATATATTTTCCATTAATTGAAGGAAACATCACATAAAGATTTGTCCACATTGGCTAAGGCAGCCTTTGAGCTGCTGAAGTGGCGAGTTTTCCCAGAATCTCATCTACAGAAAGTTATAGATGTCATTTTTTCTTCTGCTGATGATTCTAATTGGCGGATAAGATCTTCAACCCTGACATATCTGCGAACGTTTATGTACAGGTAATATCTGTTAATTAAATGGCTTTTGATTTTTTTTTGGTCACCAAATGGCATTTGATTAACTAACCCTTTTTTATTGTAAACTTCTGTTCTAGGCATACATTCATCCTCACTCATGAAGAGAAACGGAAAATCTGGACAACCGTGGAAAAGCTCCTTGCTGACAGCCAAGTAGAGGTCATTTCTTAGCTTTTTTTTCTCCACATCAGGATTTTGTTACTGTCCAGTAGAGTTGTATCGAATGATATAACCTTATGACTTACTTATTGTATCTGGAATGGTCCAAGTCTGTAGGTTTTCTACTCTTAAATGATGTTATCTGGTTTTCAGGTACGAGAGCATGCTGCAGCTGTTCTAGCAGGCCTAATGAAAGGAGGAGATGAAGATTTTGCTGCAGATTTTCGTGAAAGATCCTATGCAGAGGCAAACTCAATCCAAAAGAAAAGAAATCGGAGGTTTCTCTTTTAGGCATTATTGTCTAAATTTTTGTCTCCAATATGAGGATGCTTTAAAAAAACATATAAAGAACAATCTGTGATTTGCAAATCCTTTCTTCAATTTTAGTATGATCTGAGAATCGTAATGGATTGTTTTAGGAAAACAAGCTCTACTCAGTCCATTGCAAAGGTCCATGGAGCCGTCCTTGGTTTGGTAGCTTCAGTTTTGTCTGTTCCTTATGACATGCCCAGGTTCAAACATTTTTACATCAGAATGTGTGATGCAGAACTTACGCTTTAGACATCTTTGAATAATCTGACGCTTTTGGAATAAATTCAGCTGGTTGCCGGATCATGTGACGTTGCTGGCTCGTTTTGCGAGTGAACCTACGCCTATAAAATCGACTGTAACTAAAGCGGTAGCTGAGTTCCGGCGAACACATGCAGATACATGGAACATCCAGAAAGACTCTTTCACTGAAGAACAGCTTGAGGTAATAAGTTTGGCTCTGACATTATTGTTGATAGATAAATTCATAAATAGGGAAATTCCTACATAATTACTTTCTACATAATTTATCAAACAAATTTAGCAAATGTGAGACTAAAAGCGTACAAGTAAAAAAAGGTAGTTTTGTATTACGTCACTAAATTAAAGCATGTGTTCGTCAAATTAACAGAGAATAGTAAATAAACCCATTGTTGTGAAATTGGTAGTGTGATAATTACTAAAATATTATAGCTCTCTTTTGGTATTAACATCCTTTGTGATGTAACTAATGTTATATTTTGTCCAACATTTGCAGATATTGGCCGATACATCTTCCTCTTCCTCCTATTTTGCTTGATTTGGGTCCGAGAGTTGAGTTTAATAGAAGACAATAATAATACTACTCTCCTCCTTTAGCAAAGACAAAAATATATACTGTACTCTTAAAGGAACAACATCTTTTGTAACTCAACCTTTTATTGGTTTTTAATTTTGTGCTCAGGAGATGTAATAACAAAAGAAGCTATAATAAAACCAGGAGAAAAAAAAACATATTATATTCATAAAACCATGGATTCTCTTTTTATTTCACAACGAAAATTATGGAAAAGTATTATAGAAGGNAAAAAAAAAAAAAAAAAAAAAAAAAAGAAATTCATGAGATGATGTTTTTTTTTTCCGAAAAACAACTTCATTAAACTTAGAACAAAGGTACATAATCTTAGAACAAAGGTACATAATCTTGTACAAAAGACTAATAATTCATTAAACTACGCATTAATCTAGATCGGATTAATTTAGCTGATCATTACCAAAAGACACTAAACAAAGACAGATGAGAAGCTTAAGGCAAATATGAAAGACAAATCTAGCAAAGCAAACGATTGTTCAAACTGAGTTTTACGTTTTAT
>OVBA01008872.1:0-11625 GCA_900406435.1 Lepidium aucheri | reverse complement strand
ATCCTTAAACATAGCATACAACCTATGGATTCCTATCACCTAAGCTTGTTTTTGTGATTTTAAAATTTTTTTATGCAAAATGAAAAACTTAAGAAAATGGAAAACAGCACAAGTAAAATGAGCATTAGCAACTAGGTCCTCTCCCCGCACTTAATTCTCACCACCTCAGTGAGAAAGTAAATTTAAGAAAGAAAGACGAAAACAACAAAAGCAAAAATACAAAAGGAAAATAATACTATGTACAAAAGTTTGGTGAATTAGTATCTCACTAGTGAGGGTGCTCGCCATAGGTATGGTTGATATAGATCTCCTCATTGAGCCCATCCCATCCATCTACATTAGGCTGTCCAGCAACAGCCTTGGTCTTCCAGACGGGGGGGTCATCATAGAAACTTTCCTCATTTGCATACTCACGACACACAGTCTCTTCTTCATCGGATATGCCTCCAAGTAACTTGTCAATGGTTGGCAAGATCCAATACCCGGGAACCTTTACTAGCTTGGGACGAGCAAGATGGCTTTGGTAGAGGATTTGTCTTTTTCTTTCACCATTTTTGGTGTGACCTTTATTGATTACTTCTCTTTCCCTTTCTTGGATTTAGAGGTCTTTATAAAATGGTCTTGAGTCTTTTGTGGCATTGTTCCTGCAAAACTTCAAATAGAGAAAATGAGAATTGAGAGCTATTAATAGAATTGCAAAGAGTTGCAAAATGGATGAAGTTTAAATCAAGAAAATGCTCAAGGCAACACCAAAACAATCCTAGAGTCTTAAAGTTCTCACAAACAGGACCAATCCATAATCAATGTTCAAGATATTTTCAAAGGAGGGAAAAGTCAACAAAAGTCAAAATTTCCCACAACACATGATAATCAACATTTGATAGATTTTCAAAAATTGATGAATTTTATCTTTGAAGTACGACAAACCCAACCTAAGATTACGAAGAGGGAGATATACAAACATCTTAAAACCATTTTCCCCAAAATTTATTGAAATATTTTCATCAATCATACTCTCAAGAACCCTAAACTTCTCATTCACAATTTAACCATGGAAATTGTAAAATTAAGCTCAAAGGAAGTAACTCAATCATTACCTAGCAATTCCTAAGCCCAACAACTCATAATCGAACTCCTACTCACACAAATATAGAAAAGTGAAAATTCTTAACCTTGAGTAATGGAGATAAGGTTAGAGATCTCACACCTTTGAGTCGTAGAAGGTGGGAAATGTATTGAGAAACTTTTAGAAATATGAGACCAAACACTTAAATGAAAGTTGGAGAGAATGATAATATAGAAATTTTTTTGATAGAAAAGTGGTGAAAAGAGAGAAATCTTGTTTATGAAGTTGAATAGAAGGGAAAGATTATGTGTGGAAAAGACAAATTAAGAATAAGGCCAAGAAAACTTATCTGAACCACACCATCGATCCAAACCAATAGACCTTGAGGTCGACCAATCATCTCTTTGTTATGGGTGTTCGCAGCATCGGACGCATACTCTCGACCTTCAAGTCGAGTGTGCTACTTTTCGCATGTCCTTTAGTGTGTTTGTCGAGTTGGGCTTATCGACCAAGTAGTCGAGTATCGTTTCATTCGCATCATTTGGAGTATGTCCCGTCAGGTAGCTCCTCTTGACCACAGGGTTTCCGGTAACTTTTTGCATGTACCGTCGAGTGCTATCCATTGACTGGATGGTTGATCCATCACCTTCCCTCAATGTTGCAATACGTGCATCGACCCTTGTGTCTCAACATGATGACGGAGCTTGGTGCTTCCCACGGTCTTCATTTCCATACCATCGACCATTGTCGGTCGGTCGGTCTTGTGCTCGACCATCCCAAACCTGCTGTGTTCCAAAACCATGGATCGGCGTCCACCATTCGACCTTGAGGTCGATCTCCTCCACTTGGACTCATCCTTTTTATCCCAAATTCAACCTTTCAATACCATTTCAAGTCCATTCCCAACCTGACTTAAAACAATACACGAAACACACTTAAAATATCAAAACAAAGAGAAATAAAAGATATAGACATGGATACCATGTGATTGCCTCCCAAGTACGCTTGTTTTACGTCTCAAACTCAACGTTTTAAACCGCTTTTATGCGGTTTGAGGATCCGAAAGTGGAATCTTCTTCACATTCGTGTCCTGAGAGTTAGCTAAGTAGGCTTTGATCATTTGGCCGTTTACAGTAAATTCCTCTCCTGAAGGATTTTGAAGTACAACATATCCATAAGGTCTAACTTCCTGCACTTCAAATGGTTCGGACCATCTTGATTTCAAATTTCCTGCTAATAGCTTCAACTGTGAATTAAACAACAGCACCTTATCCCGTTGTTTGAACTCTCTCCTCACTATCTTTTTGTCATGAAAAGCGTTGCTTTCTCCTTGTAGAGTTTGGAGCTCACATACGTATCACGATGAATCTCATCTAACTCTTCGAACTGAATCCACCGTCTTTCCGATTCTGATTTAAGATCAAAGTTGAAAAACTTAGTAGCTTAGATGGCTTTATACTCAAGCTTTCCCATACACCATGTTGAAAGGTGTAGTCCCCAATGGTGTTTTAAATGCTATCCAGTAAGCTCAAAGAGCGTCATCTAACTTCCTAGACCAATCCTTTGGTGCTTTTTGTGCAGTCTTCCTCAAGATTTCCTTCACTTGGCAATTAGAAATCTCCACAGGCCCTGAAATTTGTGGATGGTAAAGGGTGGCCACTTTGTGCATAACACAATATTTCTTCATGAGGCTCTCAAAAACCTTGTTGATGAAGTGACTACCTCCATCACTATCACAATCGTTGGTACACCAAACATTGGAAATAGGATGGTCTTGAACAATTTTACCACTACCTTAGCATCATTTGTAGGACTCACAATAGCCTCTACCCATTTAGACACATAGTCCACAATAACCAAAATGTAGACATTCCCATGAGAAGAAGGAAACGGTTCTATACCCCAAACATCAAAAACCTCAGTCTCTAATATGAAATTATGTGGCATCTCTTGTCTTTTACCAATGTTCCCTTGGTGTTAACAATCATCACTTTTGGAAATGAACCCTTGAGCGTCTTTGAACATGGTTGGCCACCAAAATCCAGCTTGTAACACCATTATGACTGTCTTGAAGGTAGCAAGATGTCCTCCATAACTAAAACCATGGCAATAAAGAAGGATTCCTCAAACTTCTTCTTCCTGGATGCAACATCAAAACAATCTATCCTTGCCTTGCCTAGATAAGAAAGGCTCATCCCAATAGTATCGGCTCATCTCTTTGAATAAATTCTTCCTATCATGCCCATCAAGATTTATTGGTTCTGCTCCACAAGAAAGATAATTCGCAAAATCTGCATACCAAAGACCATTTTCTTTTAACTTTTCTGTGGTAGGTATCTCCTTTACCATCAAGTTGGTAGCTTGAACTGTTTGAATGAATAGAACATGCTCTTCTCTAAGAGAGTCATCAATGAGTGTATCCTCATTAGTGTGTAGCCTTGACAGATGATCCGCCACACCATTTTCTATACCCTTCTTATCAATGATCTTCACATGAAACTCTTGCAGCAACAATACCCATCACAACAACATTGGTTTTGCATCCTTCTTTTTCATTAAGTACTTCAAGGCTGAGTGATCCGTGTACTCAATCACCTTGGAACCAACTAGGTAAGGTTAAAATTACTCAAAAGCAAAAACCACGGCTAGGAACTCCTTCGTGGTTGTAGCATAGTTGACTTGAGCCTCATCAAGAGTTTTACTTGCATAGCAGATTACATGAAGTTTCTTATCCTTCCTTTTTTCCAACACCACCCCAACCGTATAATCACTAGCATCACCCATTATCTCAAAAGGAAGATCATAATCCGGTGCTTGAATTATAGGTGCACTCACCAAGGCTCTTTGAGCTATAAGAAAGCTTTATGAAATTCCTCATCAAAGTTGAAGTCAACATCTTTGGACTAAAGGTGTGTCAGGCCTTGCAATCTTCGAGAAATCTTTGATGAATCTTCTATAAACCCCAGCGTGACCCAAGAAACTACGAATCCTGGGACTGTGGTTGGTGGTCCCAAGCTTGCCGTAACCTCAATCTTTACCTTATCAACCTTAATACCCTCACTTGATATCCGATGCCTAGAACAATCTCATCTCTTACCATGCAATAGGATTTCTCCCAATTAAGAACCAAGTTTGTATCTTCACATTTTTGCAAGACCTTGCACAAATTAGAAAGAAAAGAACAAAAACAAACACTATACACCGATAAATCATCCATAAATACCTCTATTACATCTTCAATCAAATAAGATTAAATGGAAAACATGCACCTTCGAAATGTGGCTGGTGCGTTACATAGTCCAAATGGCATCCGACGACATGAAAATGCACCATAAAGACATGTAAATGTTTTCTTCTCAAGATCATTTGGATGTATGGGTATTTGGAAGAATCCCGAGTAATCATCCAAGAAATAATAAGACAAATGATTCGCTAGTCTTTCTACCATTTTATCAATAAAGGGCAAAGGAAAATGGTCTTTCCTAGTAAAAGAATTCAACCTCCTATAATATGTACACCATTTATGTCTGGTTGCAATCGTAGTGGGTATTAATTCATCTTTTTCATTCCTAATAACCGTTATTCCATCTTTTTTAGGTACAACATGAATGGGAGAAACCCATTTGCTATCCAAAATTGGGAAATTATATCTGCATCTAAAAGTTTAAGAATCTCCTTCCTAACTACATCTTTCAAGTTTGGATTTAACCTCCTTTGAGACTCAATGGAAGTCATTAATTCATCTTCCAAGTGAATTCTATGCACACAAAGAGTTTGAGAAATTTCCTTGATTTCATCTAGTGAATATCTTATGGCTTTTCTAAACTTTTTCAATTCTTTTAAAAGCAAAATGGTCTCACCATCACCAAGATTAGCAATAACGATATCAGGATAAGTAGGGTTAGGACCAAGAAAGGCATACCTTATCCCTTTTAGTGCTTTGAGTTCCCTCCATGGATCATCTTCATCAATACTCTTGCCTTTTTCCTTAGGCTTACCACTAGACCCTTATCCGTTACAAACTCCAATAACTTTGTATCACAAGGAAGCACCTCACAAGAGTCACGGATCCGCTCATACCCTTTGCTGTCCAAAATCAAATACCCAAACTCGTTCTTCTTAACAGTTAAAGCAACTTGCATAGAATCATCAATCCTCAACTCGTCAACCATATCTCCTTCAAGCTAATCCAATGTTTGAATGAGAAAACATTGCTTATCAACATCCGAATTGTCAATGATCCTCTTCATGTAACAATTCACAACTGAATCTCCCAATTTCAACCCGATCTGGCCTATCCTATAATCAATAAGGACACCGGCTGTAGCAAGAAATGGCCTCCCAAGAATGAGGGGATCTTCCGGTTCTTCATCCATCTCACAAACTACAAAGTCTGTCTGTATATCAAATTCACCTACTCTCAAGGGTAAATCCTCAACAATGCCAATCGGTATTCGAAAAGAACGATCTACTAGGTTAGTAAGATGGGACAATTTTTGAAATGATGTTATCCCTATTTTCTTTGCAACCGTCAGGGATATCAAGTTCACACTTGATCCAAGGTCGCATAAATACTTAGAGAAACGCAAAGATTCAAGAGGACAAGGTAGAGTGAAGCTTCATGGATCGTCTACCTTCTTCGGCAAAGAACGCTTGATTATGAAACTACATTCATAACTAACCATAACCATTCCTTCTTCTATCTATTTCTTGTTAATGACCATATCCTTCATGAATCTAGAATAAGTTGGGTTAGTTCTAATCACATCTATCAAAGGCATTGTGACTTTCACACCATCCATAAGTTCCAAGAACATTTCTCTTTGCTTAGCCAAAATTTGCTTCTTGAAACGACCTGGAAAAGGTAACCTGGGCTCATATGTTGGTGGAATGTAGCACCTTGCTTTCTCTAAAAAATTATCCTTTTCCTTATTCGTTTCTTGAGAATCCTTAACCTCTTCACTTGCCCCTTTTGGAACTTCTTCTAGGAGCACTACATCATTATCTTCATCAACTACCTCTTTCTCACCTTTGGTATTTTCTTCCCTTGATAGAAGCTATTTGCCACTCCTAAGGGTAATCAATTTGCAATATGCTTTTGGGTTGGCTTCAAGTTTACTTTGACTTATGGAAGCTACTTGTGCAATTTGATTATCAAGACTCTTCAAATGAGAATAGATGTCTTCGAACTTGGCTTAAGATTCGCTATGACTCACATCAACCTTGTGTTCAATCTTATCTAGCGGCTTAGTTAACTCAAGTTGGGCTTTACCTTGTCCTTCAATGATTTGCATCATCATGGTTCAAATATCTCCTTCTTCACTCACTTGAATCAGCTAAAATTTGTTTTCCCTTGGCTGTCCTGAAAGGCTAATCTTGATTTCTGATGAATAAAGGTTCAATGGGCATTGACAAGGAACTCGTTCTCTAAGCTGCCAATATGTATCTTGAGGTGCTTTTGGTGGGTAATATTGATTTTGGGGATTTTCCACATTGGTTCTTCTATAGGAAAGGTTATTTTTCCTATATTTTTGATTGAATGGATGGTTTTGATAACCCCCTTGGTAGTTGTTTTGATTCCCCAAGTACTTTACTTCTTCATGCACTCTATCACTACCATCATAAACCAATTCTTGACTTCCTTGTTGCACGCCTTCAACCTCTCCAATAAAGATCACTAGTTTTTGATACACAAGAAAGATCTTACTCAACTTATCAATCTTGTCATTGAGCTCCTTATACCTTTGGTTCTCCAAATCTCAATTCCTCAAGTTCCTATCATAATAGTCTCCTCCATAGCAAGCTTCACCTTGAGCAAGATTCTCTATCAATTCCTCTCCTTGAACCGCAGTCAAACTAGCAAAACTCCCATAGCTAGCTATGTCCAAAGCTCTCCTAAAATGCTCAAGTGCTCCTCTATAGAAAATTTCTAAGAGATTCTCCTTTGAAAACCCATGATGTGGACAGCTCTTTGTATACTCCTTAAGTCTCTCCCAAGCTTCATAGAGATCTCATTTCCTCTTTTCTTGAAACTAGAGATGTCGTTTCTAAGCTTGGTCGTCTTGTTCTTGGGATATAACTTTGTAACAAATTACTTCTTCACCATGTCCCAAGTGGATACCATATCTGAGGGAATGTTTCTCTCCCATTGTGAAGCCTTGTTCCCAAGATTAAAAGGAAACAAATTCATCTTGATGGCATCCTCATGAACATCATTCATTTTGATTATCCTACAAATCTTTTCAAAGCGATCTAGATGTTCCAATAGGTCTTCTAAAGGTAGCTCATTGTATTGTTGATTCTGAGCCACATTCATCAAACTTGACTTAACCTAAAATTTTTTGGTAGTTATAAACGGAGTAGGAATCCCATACTGAATCTCTCTAAGATTTGACTCATCAAAAGCCCAATTGGTCATGGTCGACATGCTTAAGTCGAGTTGAAGGTCAATCAAGAGTATTCTCGTGCTTTGTTCGTATGCGATTTGGAATGTCTGCGTTCTTCTTCATGGATTTCCATCGGACTCCAAGAGTCGATCTAATGGTCAAGGCTGCACGTCCTGAGCCTTCCCTTTGTGTGTTCTCCTCCATTCTTCTTGTCGGGTCACATGTATCAGTCCCTTGGTCAAGGATGCATCACCCGCATGTTGGCTTGTCGAACCGTCAACCATGGGCGATCGGTCAAAAGGTCGATCCATGACCAAACTTCCTCCTTAGTTTTTCTTAACCAATTCTAATCCCAATGTTTGATTGCTTCATTCCATGATCTCCAATCCTCCAAATTTAGCTCCAATTAACCTAAAAATGACTCAAAACACTAACCAAATATGCAAATGCAAGACCTAAGAACTCTAATGCATGAATTCTACACGATATGCAGACACATTTCGAAGGCATTCAAAATATTCTACATTTTCATGACAACATTGACCAATTTCCACGAAAGTTGAGAGAGCATAGAAGCCGCCTCCATGATGAACAAAAAATTCAGTGGGAATGGACAACCCACAAGGATCCAACACAGAAATACCACATGTGCAAGGACCTCATCAGAGGAAGCCAAGAACAATTGGAACAGGAGATGCACCTAGCAATCACACCCAGCGACATGGGATTATTCCTCTTGCAATTTAGAACAAGAACTTTGAGATCAAGAGAACTCTCATCTCCATAATCCAGGAAAAAAAATTCATGGACTACCTGTGGAGAATCCTCTTGATCATCTTGATGAGTTTGAAAGGCTCTGCAGCCTCAGCAAAATTAATGGGATTAGTGAGGATGCATGTAAGCTGAGGTTGTTTCCAATTTCTCTTGGAGATAAAACACACATATGGGAGAAGCATTTACCTTAGGGATCTATTACTTCATGGGCTGAATGCAAGACTACTTTTCTCTCTAAGTTCTTTTGTAACTCCAGAGCTGCTAAGCTCCACAATGAAATTTCTAGGTTTGTACAAAATAATTCAGAATCATTCTATAAAGCTTGGGAGCGGTTCAAGACCTACCAATCTTAGTGTCCTCTTCACAGTTTCAGCACTGAATCTCTACTTAGCACCTTCTATAGAGGGGTTCTCCCTAATATCCACAAGCTGTTCGACACAACTAGTAATGGAAATTTCTTGAAGAATGAGGTTGATGATGGCTGGGAATTAGTGGAGAACCTTGCCCAAGCAGATGGTCAATATAGTGAGGATTATGACAGAAAGATGAGAGGTACTGTAACACCCCGGTTTCGGGAAATATGATATGTGGTGTTGCATGCGGAGAGGTTTAAAAGAATTGACTTGGCCACCTATGTCACCGAAGTGTACTTATCTTTTCGGTCACTTGTCTGAAGAGAACTCCAGAGTTAAGCGTGCTTGAGCTGGAGTAGTCAAAGGATGGGTGACCTTCCGGGAAGTGATTTTTGGAATCGTGTGAGTGAGGACAAAACATGGGGAAAGATCATGTGGTGATTTGTAGGGTCGGTAAACAAGTCTTTAAAGCATCCCGGATGTAGCGTACCGACCTGTCGACTGGTACGTCCCGACCATCACCTTAATGGGCCCCACATCCTCTTCGGGCCTGTGGGCCCATCTTACCAGTCGACAGGTCGGTACACTACATCCGGGAGGCTTTAAAGACTTCTTTACCGACCCTACCAATCACCACATGATCTTTCCCCATGTTTTGTTCTCACTCACACGGTTCCGAAAATCACTTCCTAGAAGGTCACCCATCCTTTGACTACTCCAGCTCAAGCACGCTAACTCTAGAGTTCTCTCTAGACAAGTGACCGAGAAGATAAGTGCACTTCGGTTACATAGGTGGCCAAATCAATTAATTTAAACCTCTCTGTATGCACTACCACATATCATATTTCTCGAAACCGGGGTGTTACAGGTACTACTGAGTCTGATTCAATGAGAAGGAAACAGATCAAGGCTCTGAATGAAAAATTGGATAAGTTACTCTTGGTACAATAGAAACAGGTCCACTTTGTGTGTGAGGATGAACATGAACATGATGGGGAGGATGATCAGGTTGAAGAAGTTAGTTTTATGCAGAATCAAGGAGGCTACAAAGGGTACAACATTTACAAGCCAAATATGAGTTTCTCATACAGAAGCAACAACGTTGCCAATCCAAAGGACCAAGTATACGCACCACAGCCTCAGCAAGCTCAGCCTAAGGACTACATTCCAAAGAAGCAGTATCACAATAGCTTCCAACCGGCTCCAGGAGTACCACCAGGGTACCAACCTAAACAAGCTCCATAACCTCCTACACAAAGTCCAGACATGATGACTATTCTTCAGCAACTTATTCAGGGGTAAACATCTAGTAGCAAGGAATTGACCAAAATCCAGGCTAATTTCCATTCTAAGATAGATTATTGATAACAAGATTTTTGGGTCCTTAAGATCAAATCATTGAAGCATAGAGTAAGTAATGGGAATTGTCGAACCAATACTCAGAAGTTGCTTGTAATCAACCTATCTACTACTAGTTCCTAGTCCAAGCAACCTATCAATCTGTCACAAAGATAGGCTATGTTATCAAATGAGCTTGCAATCTAGCTAATAGGACAAAATAGGCTAGAGGACAAAATAAAAACAGAACCTAAACATTCAAAACAGAGAAATGCATAAAAAATAGGGAGATAATTGCAATGAATGAAACTAAGATTAAAAGCATAGATCTAGAGGCTATGGAGGGTTTGATCGGTGGTAAACTCGCTGATCTGACCTCGCCGAGCTAAATAGAGTGATCTCTAGACTGGGACAAGCTTAGATCAACCCATTCTCATGGTGAAGATCCCTAACTAATCCAGTTGATCCATTACGGCGCTAGCCACAATCATACAAAATCAGAAGCTTAAAGTTTAGCCCAATACATCTAACAGCCGATCCACAATACTAGATCTCTCCTCGGTGGATCAAACCATCACTCACATGGCACTTGGTCTCCGATTCCTTTGGCGCTAGCCTTAGGTCACAGCCCAGATAAGATCTCTCTTGATCAGGGAGAGATCAGCTTTAAGCTTAGCGATGTGAGAAGAGATCAGGGTTAGATCATGTTTGCACGGCGAGGGAATCGGTTGATTCACCTCCGATCTCCCTATCCTCGAGATCCACAAGGATCTACTCACGTCTCATGGCTTGAGAGTGGAGGATCAGAGGAGACCTCATTTTCATAAACATAAAGAACAATCAAGTAAAGAGCAGAAAGTAAAAATGAAGATCAATCTAAAATCATTCTATTCAAATCAAAGCTTAAACATAAAAAGTACCTTAATCAAAGCATAAATGAAAGCAACAACAAAAATAGAGAGAGTTTTTTCAGCTAAACAACAGATAAAATGATAGGATAGTGATTAAGGGGTATTTATAGGTCATTTGCATAACCCTAATGGTCAAACCAACCTAAGTCGATCAACCTAAAATCTTGCCCTCGGAGTCCTTGCGCGAGCTTGGGCACCGAGGAGTGGTTCTGGTCTTGGTCCTTGGGGTAGGAGGTCGAGGCTTGGCTGCGAGGTGAGATCTTCTCCACAAGGGTGAGGTCTTTATGTCATTCTCGAGGTCTGCACACGAGGCTATAGTGCAAGGCAAGGTTCTTCAGTCAGTCCTCGCCCTTGGTAGTGCGAGGTTTTNCGCTCCATATGCAGAATGTATGGTATGCAACTACAAAACATGAAAATTACCCTAAAAGGACTCTAGAATGATGCAAATGCTATGATATGGATGGAAAATGACTCTAAGAATGGTCCTAAAAAGCGTTAAAATCCAGACATATCAATTCTTCTCACAATGATCTAAACTGCAAGCTTGAGACGTTGAACTCCAGGTTGAAGTATCTAGAGAGTCATAATACGTCTTTTTTGTAAAAACTACTAGTCAGCTCCCAAGAAAGGCAATTCAGAAATCAAAGGAGTATAATGCCAACACAATTACTCTTAGGAGTGGAAAAGAACTTCCTACCCAAGTAGGTATTCCTCCAGTAACTAAGGACAATAACATTCAAGATGGAGAGGATTGCCAAAATGTTGAAACACCTAAAACCACAACTTCTAATGGTTAA
>OVBA01008871.1:0-11628 GCA_900406435.1 Lepidium aucheri | reverse complement strand
GTAAAATGAGGAGAGAGAGTAAAATGAGGAGAGAGAGAGTAAAATGAGGAATGAGTAAAATGAGGAGAGCGAGCAAAATGAGGAGAGAGAGTAAAATAAGGAGAGAAAGTAAAATGAAGAGAGAGAGTAAAATAAGGAGAGAAAGTAAAATGAAGAGAGAGAGTAAAAAGAGGATAGAGAGTAAAATGAGGAGAGAGAGTAAAATGAGGAGAGAGAGTAAAATGAAGAGAGAGAGTAAAATAAGAAGAGTGAGTAAAATGAGGAGAGTGAGTAAAATGAGGAGAGAGTATAAAATGAGAGAAAGAGTAAAATGAGGAGAGAGTAAAAAGAGGAGAGAGAGTAAAATGAGGAGAGAGAGTAAAAAAAGGAAAGAGAGTAAAATGAGGAGAGAGTGTAAAAAAGAAGAGAATTATTAAAAAAATAGAGAGAAAAAATAGGTTGGTTTGTAGTTCAAATTTTAAATGTTAACAAGTTAATGGGTAACCCGTTTCGACCCATCAATCTATTAGAACCTAACCCATTCCAACTCAAACCCATTTAACCCATCAACCCATTAAACCTGTTAACCTATTAGAGTCTAAAATTTCAAAACCAATGGATTGATGGGTATGGGTTGGGTTAGGTTGACCCATCACTTTTTACCCATTTTGACACCCCCATATATATGTATATATTTGATAGAGAGAATTAGCATTTCCCGAACACAGATAAAATAATGTTCCATTGAAGTTTGACATTACTTACTTGTTCGATTATTCATATTTTAATTTGCGTTGACGAAATTATCATATAAAATAACATTAGCTAGTAAAAGGTCACGATCCAATAAAATATAACGTTGGAGATATCTAAATTCGTTGGAGACACGATGCAGTCTTAAAATTATTCTCTTTATCGGTGTTAAAGATGCTGGTCCAATCTCAATTGTGTTGCGATATAATCAAGTTGTCATGCATATCTTAGTCCACTATAACCATTGGTAAATTGTGAAGTGATAAGATATTTTGATAAAGTACATCTTTACAAATATTAAACAATATTATAATATATAATTGTGATGGTGAATAACAAAAATCTAAAGTTGAAATTATTAATGACGATGATTGATATTAGACATTGTTATCAAGTGTAGAGATAATTGTAAACTATAGAGATTGTTATCAAGTGTAGAGATAATAGTAAACAAAGAAAATATAAAATAAAAATGAAAAGTAGACAAAAGAAGTAAGATTTGAGACATCGAAAAAGAAAAAGACATGTCGACCGGAGGCAAGTGGGTATGGTCAGTAGGTAACAATACAAACACCAAAAAGGCAAAAACATTGACAAAAAAAGCGTTTTTGACTCGCGTTTCTTTTTCTCACTTCACTTCACTTCACACTCTTATTATCCTCGATCTCATCTCCACTTGTTTCCTGTTATTTATTTATTTTCTATATTAGAATATTTTGGATAATAGTACGATAATTGGCTTCCACAATCATATACCGGCTTTGTATGTTTATTCCCGTGACAGCTTACCAGACTCTCCTTATTTTGATTAATTTTTCCAAACTATAAAGTTTTTTCCGACCTAATTAATATACTTAATCTCAACGTAAAGGTTTATTCTTCTGATTACTAGCTTTTTATATAATTATAGCCGAATCAGGTTCCTGTGTTCTAATCACTTTACCCAAACCATTTTTTTTGTTTAATACCAAATAAAATATTAAAAGAGAAATTATCCTAGAATTGTATGCTTGAGTTATTATTGATACAATAAACTATGAACATCTTTTCTTTTCTTTTTTCCCCGTCAAATTAAATTTTACTAATTAAAATATAATGTTACATAATGTCTTAGAAAGTAAGTCTTGGTAAGAATGAAACAAACACCAATTATTAGAAGTATTAGAGATTATACGTTTGGATAATGTATCTACACATTGATTCCTTTCGCGTGATGTGTAGCAGAAATCGGTCTTCGTATAATGGCTTTGTCATGTCTATATTATATCCAAATAAAATTGTAGACGTAAAATTGGATGTCCATACTTAAGGAGTCTGGTGATAAGGAGATTGTCACCTTCAAAAATAACCTTACGTATAGCCCATTGGCCATACTAATTGTACAGACCAAAGCAATGCTGATAATTCAGCTTTTTCAACACAACAACGCCCTTCGTATTTGTCCAACCGCTAATGATAAATTTTTCAAGAGGATCACGAACAAGCCAATCCACACCTGAATATGTGGCTCATTGAATATGTGAAGCATTATATTTACATTTAAGTTCATCTTCTTATAGTTTTTGCCACTTTTGCGTACTCTAAAGTAGGGGATTAACAACGGTTGGCTCAAAGAGTGATGATTAGCATCTAACCATTCATTTGTGTCTGCAATAGCTTGGGCCCTTATTGCTATGAAGTTAGTCTGCTGGTTAGTGAAAATTAAAGTATTTCTATTCTTCTACAACCTCCATAAAACCCAAAAGAGGAAAGAGCTATCCATCTGTGACAAATCTAAATTGTTGTAAGGACTAATAAGATACTCTAGCTTAGTTAATATTGATGTTGATGTTGTGTGGTGGCCATAAGGAGTATTCAAACTATGCCAAACTGCCATTGTGATATGATAATGGACCAACAGCTTGAACGGAAGCAAAGAGAGCTTAAGGAGCTTAGACCAGAGGAGCTACAACAAGCTATGGAGTTACCAGATGGAACAATGACAAGAGCTAAAGTACAAAGACTTCAACAAGTTATTGGCGCAATGCTCAATCAGGCTGAAAGGACCTTTAGCAACAAAGCTTATCCGACTATTCTAGTTGTGATTCAAGCTAACTAAGGATAGTCTAAGGGAGGTGTATGCACATGCACTCTTTTTCCCTTGGTCTAGTTTTGTCCCAACTTGGGTTTTTTAGATAAGGTTTTAATGAGATATGTTGCATACACTCATTAATCAAAACCCCTTGGACAACATGCATAATAATTCAAAGGAGAACTTCATTAAATGAGAGGAGTGGGCCAAATTTGCTAAAGAAGGAGTTTGGACCTTTTTATTTTAGTACTTTGTTTTTGGGCCTGTTTGTTTAAATTCTTTTCTAGAAACCATAGTTTGTCTCTTGTTTCTTTTAAATACTCTACAACCTCCTTTGACTAAAATATCAAAAATTTTATCAACTCTTTCCCCTACTTGTTTGATCTGTAATGGTGTGTAATATCCATATGACTCGGATATCTCTCTCGTGTGTCATATCCTGAGAGGCTTCAAGCTTGAACACTAAGAGACCTTCCATATCTCTTGATAGTTTACTTCAATCCATCATTCACAACTCACTTTTCAGCTGGAAATCATCTCAAACTTCACCAAGTTGAAGTTCAAGTTCCCAGAATTCATATTCTCAGTTTTCAGGCGATTCTGAGCACTTCTCATTTTTCTACCTTTTGACGTCTCTACTACAAACCACTTAAGAAGTTCTAGGGCTCTTGATTCTCTCAACCGGAATCATATCACATCGCAACTGGAGAAGTGAAGAACACGTGGTCCAGGGATTCGATACTAGTGCAACATCGAACACAACCATAAAGAGCATTGAGATTGCGTACTTGCAAAATTTTGCCAACTGGTAAGGCCTTTGAGGTGATTCTCCATAAGAAATGTCAAAGTTTTGGTGCAATTTTGAGTTTCCAGAGATTGGAATTAAACATTGGGTGTTTCTTTAGTGGAGCTTGATAATCAGACAACTGAAGCAAAGGTGTTGTTGCAAGTTGATATCTTCTTTTGAATGTATATATGCCACTTGTTATGAGGCTCCATATATGAGTATAAAATTGTACACGATATGGTAAGAATTGTTTCCAAATGTGATGCTGGTCTTTAGGTGCAATCATCTGTTGGATAGTCTAAATATTCCAATGCCTGGTATCTTTTCCAATCAACATGGAAACTAAAAAATTTGGCCTATATGGAGGTAGGAGTTTAGGTGGTTATAGTGGTTGTATTGGTAGCTAGGGGTCAATTCGTATTCGAATGTTATCTCCCAAACCAACACGACATTGTAATCCTCTTAGTAATATTTCTCATCCATAACAAAGAGATCTCCAGACGTATGAGGATCATGAGCCATGACCACAATTTAAAATTGTAGTTGTTCGGACGTTGAAGAAAATTTCATACTTGTTTGGCCAACATAGCTTGGTTAAACTTCTAAAGTTTACGAAATCTCAATCTGCCAAAAGATTTTGTCTTTGATATTATGTTCCATTCCACCTAATGTGTATTACGTGTTTTAGATGTTGTACCCCACCAATAATGGCTAATCATGACATCAATTGATTTGCTAACTTCCATTGGTAGTTTAAAGAAATTCATAAATTAGTAGGCATCGAGTATGCCACAGACTTGATTAGACTTTTTTTGGCTGTAGTAGAGAAATATCGTGTTCGCCAACCAGTAAGCTTAGCAACACCTCTTTCCTAAATATACTGGAACATCTCAAATTTATGAATTGTTCCGGTAACCCGAGTTATTTATCTCTTCCACCCATTGTACGGATATTCAAAGTTTCTATAATATGATCCCTAGTGCTTTGGTAGAGATGCCTGACCAAAAGTCACAAACGACTTAGCCAATTAATTTTCTGTCTCGATGCAGCTTCATAAGTATTAAAAATTTGGTGAAAGTTGACACTGTTATGCAGATCCGCTTGTACAAAGTAGAGAGAATCGTCACCAAAGAAAAGATGACATACCATTGGACCATCACGAGTTATTTGGATGCCTTTGATAGCACCCTCTGTTTTGGACTCATGCATCATATAACCTAATACATTGGAGCACATGATGAATAAATATGGCTATAATAGATCGCTTTGACGAAGACCCCGTGTTGGTTTGAAATGGCCATACAGATTGCCATTAATAAGTACTAGAAATGTGAAAAATTGAAGACAAGCCATATTTCAACGACTCCACTAATTGTGAAAGCCTTTGCGTATTAACACCTTCTCAAGAAATCCATATTTCAAACAATCATATGCTTTGCTGACATCCATCTTGACAGCCATATAAGAAGTGGAGCATTGCTTCTTAACTTTTAGTGCATGAAATAATATATGTGCAATTAGCACATTATCAATGATATGCCGACCGGGGATAAATGCTACTTGATTCTCTGTAACTGCATCTGCTAAAATCATCATCAAACGCCTCACTAGAATCTTAGAGATAGTTTGTATAAGACATTGCAAAATCCTATTGGTCTGAAATCTACCATGGTGTTCAGAGTATAAAAATTGGGAATCAAACATAAATTTATATGATTCCATTCAGTTAGCATACTGCCCGTGCAGAAAAAATTATGAATCACATAGCAAATACTCAGTACAACTATTGGCCAATAATGGCGATAAAAGGTAGCAGTGAAACTATCATGTCCGAGAGGCTTGGT
Organism: Lepidium aucheri; assembly: GCA_900406435.1. Lineage (NCBI taxonomy): Eukaryota > Viridiplantae > Streptophyta > Magnoliopsida > Brassicales > Brassicaceae > Lepidium > Lepidium aucheri. The sequence continues at coordinate 6,194 of OVBA01008871.1, read as the reverse complement.
GGGACCAATATCAAATATTACAAACTTAATCTCTTCGTCTATGACATTAGCAATAAGAGCATCGTTCATACTTTGCATCACAATATGTTGCACCACATGAACTACATACTCAACATCAGTGGGGATTGTAGTGGAGAAAAGTGTAGCAAAATAATATTGTGTTTCACGAGCAATGCTTGATTTCCATATAGTCGTGTACCATCCATACTCGAAATCATGGTAAGCATATTCCTAGCTACTCGATTCTTTGTAACTGCATGAAAATATCGTGTATTGTGATCACATTTGTCTAGCCACTCCACCCGACTCTTTCGTCTCCAATATTGTTCTTCATCCAAATAGGCATTAACCAAATATCAGAGAAAATCACCTATTTATGAGGTTATTCTTGTGTTATATGTAGTCTTTTCATCTATAGTGAGTGTGAGATCCTTTATTCTTAAGGCTGAATTTTTTTACTGAGAATGTTTCCAAAAAGATAACGCGTGTCGCCACTGTCTAGCCACTTCACCCGACTCTTTTGTCTCCAATATTGTTCTTCATCCGAATATGCATTAACCAAATCTTTGGGCAAATTAGCTAATTGTGAAGTGGGTATTATATTATCAGTAGTCGCTTCATCTATAGTGAGTGTGAGATTCCTAAGACTGAATTTGTCTGGTGAGAATGTTTCCAAAAGGATAACGCACGTCGAAATTATCTTAATCTATCATGAACCTGATATGTTGCATCATTATTTCATTATATGTGACTAGGCTATATACCTCATGGTGTTGACATAATCGTTGATCATATAAAATAGCTTGTTCCCATGATCCTTGGTAAAACATACTTTTATGATGACTGGCCTATGATCAAAGCCAGCGAGAGGGAGGTATTCGAATTTTGATGCCAGAAAATGATTCATCCACTTGATGTTCGCCATAGCGTGATCCAAACAACACTCCACCATATATTGATCACGTCTTCCAACTCAACTGAATTCATTTCATGTATGTGGTAAGTCAAGTATGTTGCAGGTTGTAATCATATTTCAAAACTCCATAAAACTTGACTATGTTAGTTGACATCCACCATACTACTCAAAGGAATTAATGATTTTGTTGAAATCACCCGCTAAGAGCAAAGGATCTCGTCAATTCTGTGAAATCCTTTCTAACTTTTTCCATAAGTAATGTTGATAGCGTAATTTTTATTTATAATTTTACAATCAACAAGTCTTGCTGAAGTGAATGAAATACAACAGACACACTTTTATTGCAAAGGAAGGCTAATCCTCCACTATTCCCAAAATGGGATACACACCTAACAAAATCAAACCCTTACTGCGCGACTATATTGCGTACAATATCATCTTTGTTCTTAGTTTCCATTAGAAAGAGCAACGTCCAGGGTAAACTTAGCCTTGATATGTTGAGGCTTTGAACTGTCAAGGGTCCTTTCAATCCCCGATAGTTCCAAAATGCTAGATTCATCCTGACTCTAGTGCCTTTTGTTGCACTGTACCCTCATTGTTATCAGCCGTCGTAGTGCTAGAGAAATCAGTTGTAGGAGTGTAAGAACATTATCCAGAATCAGAAGGGATGACATACCAATTGAAAACATTAATCTAGTCCTTTTGGCGGCATAATTCCTTAGTGATACATTCAATATCATAATCAAAGTCACGAGTCTAGATCATATCATAACAGAGTAATTTTGTAACTCGTGTTGTTGGAGAATTATTTGGTCCCTCAGCAATTTTATGTTTCTTCACGTTTGGAGATGTTACGGATGTGGATTCATCCATAATGGTTCTTTTTGGTGCAGATTCAGGATCATCAACACCATTATTTTCATTAACGTCTTCACCAGAGTTCGATGGTGTATGAGTATTATCATTGACACCATTATTGTCGCCTGCATCAGTGCGTGTCGGACATGATGCTAAATCATATGCTACTAGGCAACCAACACAGAATTTGTTAAGTTTCTCCACCAAACTTAAACACACGTTGAAATCAGAGTGAATTGGCCACATGCCATATAAGACGCACTCGAACAAATTCAACTAATGACACTCTCTGTTTTGAAATTGGTTTCAACGAAATGACCAAAACAACGACCAATGTGTGTGACCATCTTGTTGGTGAGATATTTGAGGGGCTTCTGATTTGTACCCAAAATGGTACCTAGATAGCCTCTATTTTGTCGTGGGTTTGAGAAAGTTTTTCCACGGCTCACATCCAATCATTAAAACTCTAAAACCCTATGAGAATGATGGAATCAATTCTTTCTTCGGACTAGAATATGAACTATAATTGTCGATTATCAATGATAGTCCACACAGATTACTTCCAACATTCCACAGTCGCAGAAGAGTATTCTTCAACATTCCACAACCGACTTAATCAGGAGGTTGTAGTGATTTACCGTACTGACTTCGGTACATAGAGTATTTGCAATATCAATGAATGAGTCTTCAAGGCCAAGATCAATTTTTTGTAACGCTTAACGAATGTTTTCCGACATTTTGAGATTTGACAAAAAACTCCAACTTGTGCGAGACAAAAACAAAGAGTAAATAGGCATGAAGTAACCACCGAAAGTAACCGCTGGTGACAGCTCTAAAGATAACCATAAGAGTAGCTAAATTTTTTACTATGAACACCTTTTTTATTCTACCTAATTACCAGGGATGGGCATTTCGGATTGATTTTGGCTATGGTTTGACTTTGGTTCGGTTTGGTTAATTTGGTTACATAAAAGTTCTAACCAAATTTAATCAAACTTATTAGGTTTGGCTTTAGTTTGGATCGGTTTGTATTCGGTTTAAATTGGTTTGGTTTAGTTTTAATGTGGTTAAATAAAAATAAGTTGAATTGTTGACTAAACATGTTAAAAAAGTTAATAAGAGAGAAAAATGGTATGAAATATGTAGATTTTTTAATTTTTTTTAAAAAAATGATAACATCGTTTAATCAAGAGTTAGGGATAATAAACCTTACTAAATTAAGAAAAATTAAAATAATCAAAGTGTTAACATAGGTTAATAATTTTAAAATATTAAATAATATTATTAATAAATAGATAAAATAAATATATTGGTTTATCGGTTTGGTTCGGTTTCAAATCGAACTGAACCAAACCATTAAGATTGAGAAGAATTCTAACCAAATAGTTTGTATATAGATTTTAGTTCAGTTCGATTTGTCGATAAGAGTTTGTGTACTTGAATAACAGAATTCTATTAAACGATTATTTAGAAAGAAAGGTCTAAAAGAGATATTGAAAACGTTTGTTTGCACACTTTAAAATTGGATGTTTATGATGAATCAATATACATATGACGTCATATTTATACGTCATCTCTCAATTATCAAATGAAGCACGACGGAGAAACGGTTAAATTCCACCGTCATACAAAGAAGAAGAAACGAAAGATATATTTTCTTTGAGGGATTTACAATTAATATATAATCAAACGTCAGAAGGAGATCAAATCAACCGTCGCGGATCTAGATTTTGTCACCGGAGATTGAGGCAATCTAGCCGTGAAATTGGGAAAAGAACCGTCCTCATCAGCAGATCGTAAATCATCCTCAAAATTGAGCGCATAGCTCAAAGCATCGTAAGTGAAATCTCCAGGATAAGTCTGGGTTTGATGTTTCTGGTGATGAACACAATTATAAGCACAATTGTGGTTGCGACACGTAACCTTGATGCGTGACTTAACGCGACGGCAGCGATCTCTGAACTCGAGCTCTTGCGCCGTTGATTTGAGCCATTCGTAAGGAGATCTTGGAGTTCTCTGTCCAATCATCATGGCCTCAGGCTCAACAACCGCGTTGGCTCCTAAACAACAGATAGGAGAGCGCATCCTGTGACCAGTACTTCCTCTTGTTGTTGATCGAGCCGACGATGGAGAGCTGCATTCGTTGTACATTATTGATTTTCTTAACAGAACTTTTGTAAAAACAGAGATAAAAAGAAGGAGAAGAAGAAGGTTTGTTGAATGAATCAGAAGAAATAAGAAGTGAGAGAAGAGAAAGAGTGAGAAAGGGAATAAATAGAAAAAAAGAAGAAGAAGAAGAAGAAGAAGAAGATAAGGCCGTTTGAAACAATCCGTGGTCGATGCGTGGGTTTGGGCCCGATCCGCGGTTTTTAATATACGTTTTTAATTTCTCAGGTGATTTCGCTACATGTATTTTCTTATATTTTAATATGATTTTTTTCACTTTTTTTATGTTAATCTATTCAAAAGCGCTGCTAGAGAAAATTCCGTTAGAGCTTCTTTCAAATTTCCAAGATTGGGAAAGGATATAAAGTTTGTTGCTTTTGACTTACGAATTTAAAAGAACCAATTTTTATTCGAAAGTAACAAAAAAGAAGAAGATGCAATTGTATATTATGAAACAAAAAGAAAGACTACTTAGTGTTACTATTCTAACTACTGTGGAAAACAATATATTTTTCCAAATGAGATAACAAAAGTTTCTTTGCCACCACCAAATTGACTCGCTCTGCGTCGTCCACATCCAAAAACAATGTTTCAGAGACAAACTCCAATCATATCTTTCTTAGCTTTGATATAGTATTAGCTTAAATTAGTACTCCTGTTTCTGTATCTCATTTTAGATCTAGATCTGAAGATCATCTGAACTTGTATCTGAATCACTAAATTCTTCTTGTGACTTTATACCAACACATTTCTTATCTTGTGTTTATATACATATTAATTATTACCAAGACTTTAATATTTTTCACCTCTGTGGATTGTTCATATGAACCTGTATCTGAATTACTAAGTTCTTCCTGTGACTTTACACCAACACATCTCTTATCTAGTGTCATCGCCAAGACTTTAGTATTTTTTACCTCTGTGGATTGTTTAAGAAAAGAGATATAGTCGGCATATTGTTGACTCCTAAGAAGATAAATGCTTACACTCTCATCTCTTCCAATTCTTGTATTTAGCTAAGTGTAACTATATAAAGCAGAATGTCTCAATGTTGTATCAATGAATGAATGAGACGTCAATTAGTAATGAAGATCCAAGCCATGTCTTCATAAAGAAAGACGATTAATCAACATGTGGTTCTCCATATCTCGTACTAATAGATAAGAAAGCAAGATTAATATATTTTGCAAGGAGATACATCCGAAAATACTTGTTATATGTAAGAAAAGTATTCAAAAGGAAGAAATAGAAGAAGAAACTTAAAGATAACATACTATTAAGCATTCAACTTCATTAATCAACCTCAGCCTTGTCGTATGCACCAACGCCGCCCACCGAGAGGTTCTTCGGATTCGACTCCTGTGATAACCTCTGGCAAAGCCAGAAAATTTTTCTATAGTGCCAACCTCTTTACATATAAAATAGTCGTATAAAATTATTCTAAAAAACTGTCATTACTTTTTTAAATTACTATTTATATCAAAGATATATCATAAATTCATTTATAATTTCAAAACTTTTTGCTATTATTTCATTTGTTATAGTGTTTTATAATTGTTTGTTTACCCATGTGTCATGTTTAATAAACAATTCACTCTTATATCTTAATTTACAAAATATATGTAAATTAAAATTGACTAGTGAATTATATCTGGTTATATATAAAAAATTTTAATGTAACATACAAATATTATTTTTTACTAGAATTATTAGGTTCACAAGAATATTAATAATGAAAAGAGAGAGTAGAAAGGTAACATAATAAGAATAAATAAATTAATTACTAGGTTTATTATTAAAATACTAACTAATTTTAAGTATCAATCTAAATGATTTTATATTGGATTAACACTTGATCATTAATTTATAATATATTTTTATTGAATTAGGATTAGATATATATTTTATAGGGGTTAAAAATTATTTAGGAAGGGGCTCAATTTTTAAATAAAACACAAAATATATTAAAAAGAATTTATGGGTGTCAATTGACACCCTTACTTTTTCCTTGGCTCCGTCCATGGTCAGTCGCGGTTATTTATGGGTGTCAAATATTTTTGGGAGAATCTTATTATNTAAGGTTTCTCAAAGTTAGTAATTAACAGGATTCTTCCACGTGTCAAATCCAACGATCAGATTTTTTTTTCCTAATACATCCAACACAATTAAAAAAAAGATCTTATTATATAAAGTAAGGTTTCTCAAAGTTAATAATTAATAGGATTCTTCCACGTGTCAAATCCAATGATCAAAT
>OVBA01008870.1:0-11628 GCA_900406435.1 Lepidium aucheri | reverse complement strand
TGAAACCCATATAATTGTTGCAGATTGTAAACTCACAAAAACAAAAAATCTTACCAATTTATTTTTGGATTTCGGTATATAAGAAAGAGAAGGTGGACCATCCAATTTTTTTCAATCTAAAGACTAATTAGTCTTAACACAATTGGACCCTACTGTTAGTTTCTTAAATACAAAAATACTATGTTTGTTAGTTAATTAGTTTTTGAATACATGTTACTTACTTAATTTTCCCTAAAACTTTTTAGAGCAAAATACCAAAAAGAATGAAGAAAAAGTTTGGCATCTACAATTATATTTATTTACATATTTATTTTTAACTAAATATGAAAATAATATATTATTGGTTTAACATATTGGATTGCCCAATCCTATACTTAAGACCCAACCTATATCAGTTTTTATTAGGCCAATAGTACAATAGTTGTTGGATTAGGCTTTTCAAAAGCTTGATTTTATATTAGTTATATTCAATCGAAATTATTAATATTGTTGAATATATCATTTTTAAATATTTTTTCCAAATAATCACTAATATAAATATTTAACACGCAAATATAAATCAAATATAAAAAATTACAATTTAAATTATAAATGTACTATATAGTTTAAATATCAAACAATTATAGGTTGAAAGCATCAAATCATGATTCTAATAAGTTCTATATAATCAAATAATTAAAGTTTATTAATCTATCAACTATTTTTATCTTTTTCAAAAAAAAAGTTAATAGGTTAAGTTAAGTTTACTAATTAATAGTTTACATCATTCCACATATGACGTAACTAAATAAAGAATGTAGATTTTATTAAAATAATATATATTTAAAAGTAGACTTCAATTAAAATTTACAAAGTATAAATTTCCAGAGTAGATTTCACACATAAAGTCAAATTTAGTCAGTTGCAAAACTAAACTCAATTGACTTAAAAAGAAGTTTACTTTTTCAAATTTATTGTAGACTTCTAATGTAAACTATAAATTAAGTCTACTGCGATAGTCAATACATTGGTCAACTGCAAAATTAACCCGATTTGAAAATAGACTTAAAATAAAGTCTACTTCTGAAAAATCAAACTTTGGTCAAATACAAAATAAAGTCTACTCCGAGTAGACTTTATTTTAAGTCTACTTTGAGTAGACTTTATTTTAGACTACTGTTACAATTTTATTAAAACTCAAATTATAGTATATGTATAATGTTTTTTTTTGTTTTTTTTTCCATGTGTGTTTGCTTAGTTGTTTGTCTATGTATTAATTTCACATGTTTATATATTATATTTATGGATTACTAAATTTTTAAAATAATTTAGGCAGGTAGTTCATTCTGAGTGGACTTCATTTATAGTTTACATTGAGTAAACTTCATTTGAAGTCTACATTTAGTAAACTTCATTTAAAATCTACAACTACGATTGTGTAAATGAAGTCTACTATCATAATTTTGTTAAATTTATAGCATATGTATAATGTTTTTTTTGTATACTTTCTATGTGTGTTTCTTTAGTTGTCTTGCTATGTATAGATTTTACATGTTTATATGTTATATTTATGACTGAGTATATTTTAAAAATAATTTAGGTTATTGAGGGTATACTTCCTATGAAGTCTATTATGTCAAATTGTCCCATGTGTATTGTTTTAATTGTTTGTTTCTATATAAATTTTACATGTTGATGTGTTTTATTTATAGTTAGTTAGTTTTTCCTATATGTATTAATTTAAATTCATCATATTTAGTTAAAAAACATAAATATGAACATTTGTAGTTTGGTCATATGTATACCAATTAAATTTTTTATATTATACCAACTTTAGTTCATAACATAAATTAAGTTTAAAACTTACAATCATGGATCTTTACATAACTTTCTAGTTTTTTTTATCACAAAATATAGTCATTCATCAATACCAAAAGTATGATCTTTTTATATAAAATTGATAAAAAGCTCTCTATCTATCTCTCTTATCAATATCTTGATATTGTCTTCTCTAACAATCTTTGCAAACGATGTTTGCAAACAACGTCTGCAAACAATGTATACAACTGATGTCTGCAACCGATGTTTATAACCAATGTCTGCAACAAAAATTGGAAAAAGTTAATTAATTAAACAAATCTGATCGATTAATTAACAAAAAACACATCTGAATAAGTCGTTCACAAGAAAACGGAAAGAAACCAATTATTTCATTACGATTTACAAGAAAATTAACAAAAATAAAATAAAATATTTCACAAATATTAACAAAAAATGAAACATTTCACTAATATTAAAAGAAATTAACAAAAAAATTATTAACTAGAAATCATATGTAAATGAGTTATTCCTATGAAAACAAGAAATGAAATCAATTCTTTCACTACTATTAACAAAACAATCATCAAAAATATATTTTTTCACAAATATTAATAAAAAATAAAATATGTCACATGTATTAACAAGAAAATTAACAAAAATGAAATAATTTACTAATATTAACAAAAAAAATCAAAACTATAGATAAGAAAATTAACAAAAAATGAAAGCTTACACAAGAAAAATATGATAAAAATTTAAGTATTTCATACTAAAAAAAATCTTTACATAACAAAACCCAAAAAATTCAGATCTTACAAAAGAAAATAAAAGAGATGAAATCTTTTACAATAAAACCAAATAAAAATCAAATTTTTCATATCTTGAAAGTTGAATGATATAGTTTACATGAGACGTGAGACAACTCACTAACCAAATCCAAGAACCATCATTCTTGGTTTCTCTTCTTCGTTCATCGGTCCTCCCTTGAGCAAATCCAAGACAAAGAACAATGAAACAAATTAGACTTATTAATCAAAGAGCAAAGTAAGACAAGTCTCACTTTTTATTTTTTCAAGTAACAAAACGTGAATTTCTTAAAAGTTTTGTAACATACTGTTCGAGCAGGATTTAACACAAAGTGTTCTAAATCAAACTCTGATCAAAGTAGAGGGAAGATGGGTGCAAATTCATGATCTGATTCAGAGAGAATAAAAGAGATTGCTTGAGTAAGAGGGGATGGGGTTGAGTTCTTTTTATAAAACTCCAAAGTGCTAAAAAATGGATATTTTCCTCAAGGACTTCTGCCCCTATTTAAAGATCATAGAGGGCGGTTACAACTCTTTGAAAATAAGAAAGATTATATTTGTTTAGATTTGCAAATAAATGGAAAGATTCTTGCTAGATCTTCGAATGTTTTGTCCGAATTAGGAATTTTTTTTTTCTTTGACGACAAATTGCAACTCTTCTCATTCCGTGATTAGCCAAATAAGGATCTTTCTGAGTTGTCAACCAAGAGCCGAGATGAATCTTTAGCCGAGTTCACGACTTCCGAAATAGGATCTCGGATCTATCTCCAACACATACAAAATGATTTATTTGTTTTTTTCCCCAGATCTTAGTAAAACAAAGAAGAAAAATTAAACCTTACCTAAAAAAACAAAATTCTTTGAATTGTGGTAAGAGAGAAAGATGGAGGTTGCAAAATGAGAGAGAAAGATGGTGGCTACAAATGAAATTAGGGTTTCTTTCAACTTTGTAAAACCACCTTTATACATAGAGTAAATTGTAAGAGTAAATACAACTCCAATGGGCTTAAATACGTGTAAGTAAACTTAATTTAAACTAAGTAGACTTCATATTAAGTCTATACTAAATAGACTCCACCTTAAGTCTACACTAAGTAGACTTCATATAAAGTCTACACTAAGTTGACTTCACCTTATAATGCCAAGTCTTACAAACATGATTTTTATTAGTTTAGTTTTTAAAATTTTAATACTTCCTAATTGCTTATATTTTGGTTATGTATATAAATATTTTATCAAATTATTTTTAAATAATTTTAAAATTTGAGAATAAAATAAAACTACTAAGTAGACTTCATATAAAATCTACTGTGAAGACTTTATATGAAGTCTACATACGAGTAGACTTCTTTTGTACACTACACAAGGTTATAACTGTAATTGTGATATTTTTATTTTTATTTGGTCATATAGAAAAATATTGTAATTTCACTGACTTTTTAAGTTAATTTTGCATGTGACTCATATAGAATCTACTTTTGCAACCAAATTTTAGGTCAGCTTAATAAAAAAAAAATTAACTTTTTTAGAAAAGAAGAAACGTAATCCCGCGGTATAAGCGCGAGGCACAATCGTATTATTTATCTAACTAGGATGGTACCGGCGCTTGTAGCGCCGGTTTTATTTTCTTTATTGAAATTGTTTAAGTATATTATTAATAGTTGTTTTAATTTATTTTTCTAGGTCTAGTCTCAGGATTGATTTCATATTTGGTTTATTATATAGAGTTCATGAAAATTAAAATATGTTTTGGATGGGAACAAATTTTGTTGGAAAAAACTCATGATTCAATAAATATGATAGTTAATCGATGTTTTTTATATCATTTATATGATTGTAGTTTCATTTGTTTTACTTCTATATGGTAACATATAGAGATTGCGAGTTTGATATTTTTATAATTGTCAATATTATTGTTATTCTGTATAATCACCATTTTGTCTTTTTCTTAGTAGCAACATATTTCATGAATTGGAAACCAACCTTAACCAATTATATTACTTACTAATCCTTATGCGCAGGCTATTATTGTTATTAAATAATTATATTCCATATTATTTGTTCAGCTAGTTACATAAATATTTTCTGAATGGTTCGCGTATTTCATATATATTATAAGCAAAAAAAAATTTAATGGTCTTATGTATGATTTTGCATTGAAAAGATTATGTTGATCAATAGTTTTTTGATTGGGTTAAATGACTCGTAATATTCTATTTAGGTTTGATTATTATCTATATTTGCTTATGTAATGCAATCATATATTTTTGAATATTCATTATGTTATTACTTTCTTTTAATCTGAAAATTTTTCATTTGCAAGTATATATTAGTGTTATAAAAATCTAATGTACTAATGTATTTGTGTTTAAAAATAGATTTATCAAATAAAGTATATTTTTGCTATAAATATTTCTAATATAACTTTTTTGACTTTGTAAAAATGTAGTTTTTTCCTACTTAACTCAAATTATATTAAAGTAGAAAAAATAAATAATGTTGAAGAGCATGATTAACAATTGAATGATTCTTTGAAAGCCCTCTTCCAGTATGTGTGACTAAAGAGATGGAGAAGGCGTAAAAAAGCTTAAAAGGCGAGCAAACTACTCACACTAATTATTATTTATTTGTTTGAAATGTATTAATTCTATTTTTTGTTGGGTGGTATTAAATCGGATGTTAAGATTATGGTTTATAGAATACTACGACATTCATTTTGTAATAGAATCAAATTTTTTTCTTAATATCCGAATGTATGTTTTGTCTTAATACATATTGGGAGAGTTAAAATTATTTTTTTAGGAAATAATTAGTCTTACGATTTGGTTGATGTGTTTTATAAATTATACACCTCTAATTTGTTTTAAGATTGTAGTTTTTAGAATAATATATGTTATTCTATGGTTTTTTATCTATGTATTTTATTTAAAAAGAATTATTAGTGATAATCAACAAAAAAAATTCAAAGGTTTTTCAACAACAACAACAAAGTTTAACATAAAATATTAGTAGAACCTCAAAATAATAAAATAGATTGCTCTCGTAAGTTGGTTAAAAAACAAAGAAAAAGAATTAATATCGATTGCCTAAAATCGAGAGACGATTGGAACCGACTCTGTTTCACAAACCGATTAAAAACCTTCATGAAAGAATACTCTGTTTCACTTAAACTGACATTTGGCTAATATCCAAGAGATAAAGAGAGAAGAGTGAAACAGCGTCTTGCAGATATGTTGACATGAGATCTTCTGGTAAAGGGGCATTAAAGGCAGTCTCAAAGCAAATCGTATATCTCTTCTGCCATCTTTGAATATGTGACTCTGCAGCAAACAAAAGCTCGTTTGTTTAGTGTGTAGTTGCAAAATGCTACAAAGGTTTTAAGATGAATAGAGAGAAGGTGTTGTGTTATACATGTTTGACCCGTATCTAATCCACACAGCAAACTTGGGATGTGTAGTCATCAGAACCCAACTACTTACTTTAGGAGCAATTACTATGGATGCCACCAAATTTAGATAAATCCATCTAAAATTGCTCCATTATGTGTTAACTTTTTAGGTTGTGGTAATCTGTAAAAGGTCGTATCCTAGGATCGATTTAAATCGTCTAGAAAAGCATCCAAGAAATGAACTAAATCCTATACGAACTTGTGGAACATACAAGCTTCAACTGGTAATCTGTCACCCCAAACAGCCAATGATTCATTTAAAAGACAAACAAAACTTTCGCACGGCTCATTTTTGCTCTCAAGAGTTTCCTGTGGAAGCAAAAGAGTTATGTACAGTGAGTCTGATCAACAACAGCACAAGTTTAAGTAATTTGGGAGGTAGAGGAAACGTAGATGTGCCAGTTCTACCATCGTACCATGTAAATCCCAGCACCTAAATCCCTGTTTTCAATCTCAGACTTGTGATTATCCATTGTAGTAGCAATTCTCCATATTCCTGAATGGTTAACTGCATTTATCAATGATAAAAACAAGTTATTGCAGATAGATCCCTCTTATACCACGGGAATCATATTCTAATTGAGTATTTGGATCTGCAAATAAGGAAATAAAGGGGGTTATCTAACAAAAACAATTGAATGAGCAACTGACGTCATAAATATAGAATGAGCTCTTTGCCAGTTTGCACATTCAATAAAGTGGTCAAGAGCCTTTACGAAATCTCCATGGTAATTGTAATAAACTGCGTGCAACATAAGAATATATATATATATATATGTATCAGCAATTTAGTATAAGATTGAAAAAGGTAACTACAAGTATCTCAAGTAGAAAAGAAGAGTGTTTCTATAGTGTCCTTACAAGAGCTTTATGCATCCATTCAGAAGGGATACCCAAATCCTTAATAAATTGACGTTGTGATTCAATAGAACTCCAAGTTTCACATAATTGAAACAAGATTTCTCGAATGACGATGACATGTAGATATGGATAATCTTCACGGAGAGGTGTGTGAAGAACAATGTATATAGCCCAATGACAAAGGCCCTGTGAGAGAAACTGTGCAACAAATCCCATATTGAGAGTGTGAAGATATCTGAAGTGAAGGCTCTCCTCGGTAGTGCCAGATCATATGATTGTTAAATGGATCGTCAGTTGAAGAGAAGGCATTGAACATATATAGTCTTCAGAAAACCTAGATCTCCCTCTTCTTTGCTGTGCAGAAGCATATGATAAACTTTTGCAGGAATTGTAAGAGGAGAATAATATAATGAACAGAAAGGAGAAATAGAGAACTGATGTTTAACGTTGATTGTGGAATTAGTGAGAGATATGGTAAAGGTAATAGAGCTAATGTCAAAAACGTGGGACACAAAAGATAGATCGTGGATGCAAGTTATTTGTTTGCCTTTTTTTCTACTTTTTCGTTTACTTGAATAACTATACCTGTGAATTAGTTTGATCGTGTCTTATTGAAAATGTAATAAAAGAAAGAATAAAAGGATTAAAAGACAATAATAAAATAGGGTTTTTGTTAATTGTTTACAATAAAAGTTATTTACAAAAATATGTACCTCAGCTTTAATAGAATTAGATTGCGTAATTAGTGTTTGGTTACATAACTTAAGTAATTAGTGAGCGGTTACATAACTATTTTTGCACACTACATTTTCGTTTTTTCAGTTATGAAGCCTCATTATTTAGTTTTGTAAATAAAGGAATTAGAAGGAGTTTGTTATAAATATTAAAAAGTGCAGGTGTTTAGAAAAATATGACCTCCACTTTAATAGAAGTAATCTTACATTCGTTAGATTTACTAGAGTGTAGAGGAATCGAATCTACAGATTCAACGGTTAATTAAGATATAGTTGACTTCAAATAACCACTAATCTTAGGCCACGTTTACAGATTTATCTACGTGGTTATTGATACCAGTCGAAGGACACGTCATATTTGAGGATATATAAAATTAAAATCGAGAAAAAATAATAATTTAATTTTGGAAGATCTTTCTTCATTGATAGTTGTCGCCGGCCAATCTTAGCCCTTAAGCGAACCGTGTTCTTGGCGGATTCCGATCTATCGTCGATACGTTCATTCGAGCGATCAAACTCTTTTACTCGGTATATTTCTGATTCTTACTTCGTTTCGGATTGTTCTAATTGTTTTGTTTTATTTTGCTTCTGTTTTTCTTTTTCTCTGTGATTCTCAGTTTTCCTGTCTGTGTTAATGATTTGCCTGCGATTTCGAGATAACTTTGGTTATGTAATCGCCGGAGCATATATTGTTTGTGATTCTAGTGGTTTAACTGAGAGATCTGAAGGTTTACGAGATTCCTGTTTGGTTGTTTGGAAAAGCAAAAATTTCCTATTGGAGCCTGCAATTGTTATTGAAGCCTGAAGACTTTTATTAAATTGACCAATTGAAATAACTTTTGTTTTGCTCTCATCTAAAGTTGTAGCCTTGAGAACTGAATATTGAAGAAAAGTAGTATCAGTTTTGTCCATGAGAGTTGTTGATTAGCAAAAGTAATCTTCTGTGTTTGATGGATTTTTTTCTTTCAGATAATTTATAGGCCTGGTTGTGATAATCTTGTGTAGGAGTGTTAAAATCAGAGGTTTTGTGGTGAATCATGTCTGATGTCCCTTCTTGTTCTAGCGGTAATAATACAAACAGCAATGATTCGGGTGAGTTTGAATGTAACATCTGCTTAGACTTGGCTCAAGATCCTATTGTGACTCTCTGTGGTCACTTGTTCTGTTGGCCTTGCTTATACAAATGGCTTCATCTCCATTCTCATTCCAAGGAATGCCCGGTTTGCAAAGCTGTGATCGAAGAAGACAGATTGGTTCCTTTATATGGTAGAGGCAAATCGTCTACTGACCCTCGATCCAAGTCCATTCCGGGACTCCAAGTGCCAAACCGTCCAGCTGGACAGAGACCCGAGACAGCACAACCTCCTGATCCAAACAATGGTTTTGCTCATCATGGGTTTGGTGGGTTCATGGGAGGTTTTACTGCACCCATGGCGAGTGCCCGGTTCGGGAATGTTACGTTGTCTGCAGCATTTGGAGGTTTGATTCCTTCTCTGTTCAACCTCCATTTCCATGGATTCCCTGATGCAGCCATGTATGGAGCAGCTACTTCAGGTGGCTTCCCTCACGGATTCTCAAATCCATTCCATGGAGGACACACTCATATGCATAGTTATCATCGACGCACTGGACGACAAGGACAACAAGACCATCACTTGATGAAATTGCTTCTCTTCGTTCTTGTCGTCGCTGTGTTTTCCCTCATCATGAGCTCGTGAGGAATCAATTGGCTAGCATTTATCTCTCTTTTTATTCTAGATCCGATTGCTTATAAACCTGAGAAAATATGCTGTGATTTGGCTTTGTAATCTACTGCGTAGCAAAGTGTTGATATGTTAATACCTCTCTGATTCTCTTACTAATGTTTCTTACGGATGTATTAACTAGCGAGTCTCAAAACTTGCCATGTTTAGTTTTGTCTCACTAAGCTGAATCGATTAATGTTGGTTCGCCACTTGAGAGTTTTTAAATGGGTAATTTTTCTGCGAACATGTTTTTGGAGCCTCTTCATATTGTATTGAAAAGTCACATTCATAATTTTGGCTAAAATCAATTGAGGGATGGATCAAGCTACATTGTTCTAGGCACAATATTTGTTTGTTCGTTAAAAGATTCTCTTTAAGCTCACTTTGTCTTCTTCCCTTTATTGTTAAGTTTTTACAGCAACTAGGCATTCTCTATTCTATACTGAACTACATAATCGCACGCGATTAAATTTTCATGAATTTTCTGCGTATAAATAGTTACTTATATTTATTTGAACTAAATATTTGTCTTTTGTTTATTCATAATATGTGTTGATTTATATATCTGAATGCATCGACAAATTCGTATTATACATATATTAATCTTGAAATTTAATATGTGGTTTCATTTATATATGTGGTTTAATCTTGAAATATTGAAATTTGATATGTGGTTTTATTGAAATTTGTAGTACATATACTTATATTATAATGATGATTTGTGTTGTATTCCAAATGTATTTTTTCAGATAGTTGTATTCTTTTTATGCATTATATAATATTTTGTCTCTAGTACTTATATAAAAGTTAATAGTATCTACAAAATCAATAGCATCTTAAGAAAAATATATATAGAATTTAGATTTTGCAACATTATGATTTTCATATATAAACTTTTTTGGTTTGTGTCACTTAGGTTTTTAAACTCATTATCTTTCAGGTTCTTAGACTTGTATTCATTAAAAGTTTTATACCCGCATTCATTTAAGGTTTTAAATTTAATTTTTTATTTGTTATAAATGTATAATATTTAGTAAACATGAAATAACAATATCTAAATATTAAAAATTATTAAAAAGTTTATATATTAGAATAACTTAAATCAGTTTTAGATATTTTAGTTTAATAAAGTCTATTAAGAATTGTTTCTATTTTATTAATATATATTATTTTAATTTTTTCAATTAAAGGATTGATTTGAATATGGATATCCAATCAATTATATTAGATAATTAGAGTCCTCAAATATTATCAATGTATTTGTTAGAAACTCAAGGTATATTCATGTCTCTTACAATTGAAAGTTTGTTTCTAAATCGATTAATACACATTATTTTAAAATTTAAATAGGGATAAGTAATATTTTACTTTATATATACACATATATATATATATATTTTGTTTTTAAACTATATATTCTTGTTATAGATATTTTATAGCAAGATATGTAATATATTTTTTCCAATAAAAGTTGTATTCATATAGAATATATATAGGAAAAATTTATTAAATATTTATTATTTAGGTTTTGATGTATTATAATTTTTGTATATAAACTTTTTTCATTTATATCATTTAAGTTTTTAAAATCATGTTCTTTTAAATTTTTAGACCCGCGTTCATTTAAAATTTTTACCCACGTTCACTTAGGGGTTTTAAATCTAAAGTTTGTTTATTTTTTCATAAATTAATAATGTTTAGTAAACATAAAATTAAACGATTGATTTAAATATAGAAATATCTAATTAATTATATTTGATAGTAATAGCTTTCAAATATTATCAATGAATACATTAGGAATTTAAAAGAGTAATTACTAAAAATGTCCCTTTTGAAATGCCATTTTTTAAAACATACCCCCTAATGATTATTTCTCTCTCCCAATTTTAAAAGGAAAGGGTACGTTTTGAAAAGGGTACATGCCAATAGAGGTATTTTTGAAAATCCATCAATTTAAAATATGTTTTGTTGTATCCAGTTTTTGAATATTTTAATATTTTAAATTTAAGTATAAAGCCAATCAGTTGAAAGTATGTCAACATATATAGATATATATATATATTAAAGAGGAATTACAAAAAATGCCCTTTTTGAAATGCTATTTTTCATAACATACCCCCTAATTACCATTTCTCTGGGAAAACGGCCAAAATATACGCGAACTTTTTTCGTCGTGCCAATTTCTACATGAATTTCATGGTCGAGTTAAAATCTTAGTTTTGTGTTTAAAAATT
>OVBA01008869.1:0-11418 GCA_900406435.1 Lepidium aucheri | reverse complement strand
TCAACTCTCGTTGGTAGTGAAGGAATTGCTCTTCTAATCTAGTTGTGGTTCTTAACAAACTTCTGGAAAGCTAACAACCTAAAATCATCGACTACGGTGATCAAACTAATCTATGTGTTAAACTCAAGTATTAGAAGGAGAGTCTTCTATTCATCAATCTTATTTGTTCCCTAACAGTTGAATCCTAAAACCCTAGAATCCCTAAATCCGATCTAAGATCTACTGAGACATTGAATAATGAACAAAGCAAATCATGATGAACTGAAACTGAAATTGCATTAAGAAATAACAATAGGGTTCAGAAATTCTTCTCAAGTATGAAAAGATCTTCTTCCTAGCTTACAAACTCTAAAACTGTTGTGAAAATCATTCTTCTTAAGCTCAAAGAAGACTTACAGAAATAAAATTAGAAAAGAGTATTTATAGGTTTCAAAACAAGAGCTGAAAAATCGTGAAATTAGGTTTCTTCGAAGGGCATCGATCGATCGATCCTTGTGTTGATCGATCGATCATTGGATGTTGAGTCGATCTCTCAGAAGCCAAGTGGTTCTTCAGATCGTGTGCATGTTCCTCGGTAAAGCTTTGATCGATTGATCGCTGTGATGACCGGTCGATCATTCCTCTCGTGGAGAATACCAGAAAATGCTTCAAACTTCTCCAAAATCCACATTCAAGCATGATTCCAATTCTGAACGTTTTTGACCTGAAATCTCAATAAAACAAAGACAATTTCCTCAAATATAACCGTAATAATAAGCTCAAAACCGACAAAATATGAGGAACATCAAAAACTTCTCTAAAACAACTCTTATGATACATATCCGGTCAACTAATGCTTCTGCAATTAGTATCAAATCATCGATGAAACAAATGTGATAGCTTCGGACCCCCACGGCTTAGTGATAGCGGCTTCCATTTGTTATCCAACACCTTAAGCTCAATAAGGTGGCATAACTGTTTGAGACATAAGATAAAAAAAGGTGACAAAGTATCTCCTTATCGCAACTTCCTCGATGGTTTAAACAGTTATGTCATCATCCTATTCCATAATAGAATCATATCTAGACCCGACACAACTTGCATTATCCAGTCCATCCATCCCGCAGGCAAGTGTAATGCTTGAATAGTGTCTTTCAAAAAGTCCCAATGTATCATGTCATACACTTTCTCCAAATCAAGTATCATCAACATCCATCCCTTCCTTCCAGATTTTTGTTGCATAGAATGTATAACTTTGTGAACCACAACTACATTATCGGTACTTAGCCTTCCAGGTATAAGACTCGACTAGGCTGGGCCAACTATCTTAGGCATCACTATTTTCAATCTAAGCACCATCTCTTCGTGATAACTTTAAAAAGAACATTACAAAGGCTTATGGATCTAGAATGGGTAATCATCTCCAGTTTCCCAACTTTTGATATCAATACTATCAATGCATCATTTGTTCCTTTTGCAAGCTTTCCACTCATGAAGAACTCCATAACAAATTCTGAAACTGATTTGCGTACCACATCCCAATATTCTTGGTAAAATATTGCTTGAAAGCCATCAAGACATGGTACCTTAGATTTACCCATGCTTCTTATTGCATTCTTAATCTCAATTAACGAGAAAGGTCTTGCTAATATCACGAGATCAATGCTAGGTAATGTAATAAAACCCGTACTTGAAAGCGTTCGAAATACCAACCACATCATCCATAGAATAAAACCTCTTTTAATAATCAATAGCTAACTTTTCCAGCTCCTTTGCATCCGAGATCCAACTACCGTCAAAGTTTTCCAAACACTTAACTGATTCCTCCTTCTTCTAATCACGTTTAACATATGGAAGTAAGATGAGTTTCTATCTCCCAATGTAATTCATTTCTCTTGAGATTGTTGAAACCATACTATTTCTTCTTGTTCTAAAACCTCATTAAACTGTTTCAGTAACTCCTCCTCCCTTAAGAGTAATGAATCAGAAACAACATCAAGAGATTATTGAAATATTTTGATAGACTCCAAGACCTTCTCTTTCTATTTCATGATATCACCAAACACTTCCTGAATCCATCACCTAAACATTGGTTGCAAGGCAGCTAAAACCTTAGGCACTGTTGTAGAATAATCACAAGAGTACCTCAACAAATCTTTAAACCAAATGTGTTAACCATGCTACTTCGAAACAAAAGGTCTCCTACGAGGAACTTTATATATATCTGAGCATAATTGTATGTATAAGGGAGCATGATCTGAAGATAAAAAAGGCAAGTGAGTATTTAACCTTGTAGTAGCAGAGCACAACACTTTATATAGATGCTTGGCTATACAAGTATTCTCTATCAATAAGGAAAGAATCATTTATCCAGCGGCTAAAGAAAATGGAATCCCTAGAAAGACAACCATTCCCACTACTTCGTTCATCTAATCATATGATCGAGTTGAAGTTTCCTCCTATAATCAATGGGTCTGTAACACGTGAAATCGCTTCCTGCAGCTGCTCCCAAAGCTTTGCTCTTCTACTTATAAAAGAAGCTGCGTAAACAGCAGTACATGTATAATATTAGAGCCATCTTCCACACGTGTATGTATGAACAGCTCGCTTGTCTCCAAAACAGTCATTACTCCTAGACCATGTCTCCACATAAACCAAATTCCTCCACTCTGACCTAAAGCATCAACACGAAAAGAATTTTTGAACCCCAAGCCTCTATAAATTTGATCTGTATTTGCACCTCCAGCATGTATCTCAAATAAAGCTACCATATCCATCTTGAATCTCTTCAAAATGTAACAAATTGAACGTCAGAAATCGGGTTTGTTTCCCTCCAACAATTCCAAAATTAGCTATTCATCATGATTAAAGAATAAGTCAAAACTTGAACTACTGAGACAAACAGCTAGAAACCTGAAGTCTCCACTCTATCATCCGCCACAACTTGTTGTACATCTATATCACCACCAACATCACAGTCCGTCAATAATAATGGTTTATCCGTAGTTTCTGTATCACCATCCATATTGGCAACATCATCACCTTGACTTTTTCTAACAACAGAAACCATACCTATTGTTTTAAACGATATTCCATTCTCACCACGAAGCCGTTTACTAGAATCAGAGCCCTCAATATCAGCTAAAATTAGCCCAAAAATTAATCATGAAACCGGTTTATTTTGCTTCTTTAATTTTGATCATGTGCCTAGATCCACTAACATTGCCATGAGCAACATTATCATGATCTTCTTTTGCTAGTCATATCCGATCCACTAACATTAATCATTATAATATTCTGACTCACATTAGAATTCACACTAGCCGGACTCACGACATAAGCATTAAACCTCTCATCATTGTTAATTCCCGCCTCCATAGGGACAACTTTCTCCTTCTCCGTATATTTCCTTTATTGTAAATCACCAAATCTATTTGATATACTAACATTCTTGAAAACTGAATTAGGTGGGATTTCTCTCAAACTTTGTCTCAAATCCTTCTCCACAGAAATCGCAGAAGATTTCCCATGATTTTTGTTTGATATCTGCTTACGGTTTGACCTTCTCACAAACGTAAACCCATCATCAACTTGGGTTAACTTAGCTGGTTCTTACATACCAAGATCAATCTATGTTATCTTTGTTTCCACTTTCTGCAGTTTCTCCATCGCTTTCTCAACCATCCCCAGACCTGGTTTCAAACATACACCAACCAATTGACCATATACTCTGCAACACGAGCATATATTATTCAAGTTTTCATACTCAATGAAATAGTGAGTCCCATTCACAAGCACCGCTCCTTTCAAAGGTTTTTTTGAGATCCACCTCCACATAAACCCTAGCAAAACGTGATTTTTCTAAGTTTTGGGTTGTAAGTTCTAAAAGCGGACCGGTTTTCCAATACCCCGACCAATTACCGTGGTTATAGCTCGATAATACATAGTAATCAGGATGTTCAAAATCCGCACCCACGCCGGTGTTATGATTATATCTTCACCAAGAGGATCAAAATTAGGGTCCCAATATTGCACCAGAAGATAGCTGCCAAACAATCTCCATGGTCTTCCCATTATGGCCAATACAGAATCTTCCTCAACATCAAAGCAACAGACTCCAATTATTTTGATTTTAATGTGATTTATTAGAATCAATTTCTTAGTTATATCATAAAAACATTTTGCGGGAGATCTATAACGTATATAGCTCCCTTAAGTCTCCATAATTCTTTCAGCTTACTAGTCAAGGCAGCCACAGAAACATTACACTCCAACAGTTTCACGTGAGTACATTGTTTCCACAACCTTCCCATGACTTTCATCACCTCTTCAGCGATTGTCACAACCGCCTCTCCATCTACATCGTTTGGAAACTCCACATTCAGCCTTGACTTCACAAACTCATCATCCATCGCCAAAAGAGGAGATGGCATACCTCCAAGAGCAGTATTCCTAACCTTATGCACCCATGAAACCAATTGGTCTGGTGGATCTCACGGGGGAGGACCATTAACAACCGCATCGAGCATTATGTCATCACCTCGGTTCGTTTCAGAAACTCTCTAATCGTCTCCGACCATCATTCTTTTTTTTACTCTATATGTAGTATCTATTTTGTCATAAAAAAAAAGAAAGTTCTTATTATTGCATGCACAAAACCACTTGATTGATGTTTTAAAAACTTTTCTGCTAAAAACAAATCACAAAGTCACTTTAATTTGCAAAAAAAATCATCCAAATAAAAGTTTGCAAAATCTTTTTTAACAAAATAATCATAATTTATATAAAAAAAATTATTCATCAAAATGATAACAATTTTCAAAAAAACATCAGAGTGGTAACAATTTTTTTTTAGAAAACCCTCCAAATAAAATTATGTAAAAAAACTCCATCGAAATGACCATAGTTTACGAAAAAATATCCAAGTAAAATAAGTGAAGAAAAAACATGTTCATTAATGATTAGTAATATAACTAAGTGAATGTTATACGAGGAATTACTAAAAATGCCCTTTTGAAATGTTTTTTTTCAAAACATATCTCCTCATGACCATTTTTCTCTCCCAATTTTCAAAGAAAAGGGTATGTTTTGAAAAGGGTACATGCCAATAGAGGTATTTTTGAAAATCACCATGTTTTTTTGTCAACAATATTGAGCCACAACTGGCCGGCCCAGTAGCCAAGTTCCTGCATAATGCAAGCGGGATGACTCGATTCCGAGATGCACAAGTGTGCCTGCCATTTAATAGACTTACCTCTGCTACTGAATTAAAAACCACTTGTTATATTGCATTTTTTATATTTCTATCATTATTGTTTCCACACACTATAGAATTAATAATATCAATTTAGACATATTTATTTGGAAGTTTTTTTGTTTGGCAAATTGTGGTCGTTTTGATAGTTTTTTTTACACATGTTTTATTTAGATGTTTTTTTTTCCATATTGTGATCCTTTTGATGGCTTTTCTTTTTCACAAAGTTGACATCTTTTTTTTGCAGAAAATTATTTTTAAACAAGTTAAAAAATAAAAGGAAAAAAATTTGTTGACCCCAAAAAAGGAATAGGAATTTATTCCTAGGAAAATAGAAAAAAGCATGTGATAATTTACAGTTTGATGATAGTAATAGATTGATTAATAGTAGTTTACAGCAAAATGAAGAAAAGGACATGAATCACAATCAACCCATTCATTACCCATGTTTATCTATGTCTTATTGGGTCCCACTCACGCGTTTACTCCCTTGCCCCCACTTTTTTATTTATTCATAATTCTTGTCTGTTTTTCCCATAACTTTGTATCTAGTCCCCAAATCACTTCCTTTTTTTATTCTTGTTTTATTAATGATAAATGTTTATTTATTCGACAAAAACCCAATCAAGATAAATTTAATATTATGATTCACCAAACATATGATGACTCTTCATGTTATTAAAAACCAATTCCATAATAGACATATTACCGAATCATTTAATTGTTAATCATTCATATTACCAATTCCTATGAATTTACTTATATTAGTCTGACAATTTGTTATGTTGTTGCCTGAATCTATTTATGAAGCTTTTATCATTTTTTTTGTTCAACTCATGCATGGATGTACTGTTGTTCTTTTTATTGCCTGATTTTATTAATAAAACTAGGTAGAATAAATATTATAAACCATAAACATAAGCATGCATAAAATAGATACATTAATTTCTGGAATTAAAGTCCAAAAGTGAGGACCACTAAAAAAAATCCCCATTAAAAAAAACTAAACGAAAAACCAAAGATCAAATACTCAAAAATTATAATCCGAAAGTTGAAAATATTGCCAAGCAACAGAAATCAGAAATGAAAGAGAAACTTCTTATAGTAAATATGTGTACCTTACAAATGAAAAAAAAATTATTATACCGGCAATCATAAATCTAGAAGTCTAAACTGCGGGAAACCACAGAAAAAACTTATTTGGAGATGAGTAAAAATGTATTGTGTTTTAAACATAGATAATCACTACTCACACGTGCCAAAACTGTGATCTCACAGAGACAAAATCGACAATGCAATTGTTTCTTTTTTAATTAGCACTTTTGTTAGAGCTTCCTACTTCCACATGCTTCATTATTGGTTCGACCAACATAATTTAACCACGTACCAAACCAAAAACATATTACCTAACCAAATAAAGGTTAGATTAGACTTCTACATTAATTTATTTGTTGTATTTTTTCTGTCAAAATTATTCGTTGTATATTCAAAGGGTTACAGCAATACTAATGTTATTACATAATATATATATACATATATATAAAAAATTATTTGCAATTTTTTTTCATCACGTATTATCATTACCAAACCATCAAAAGAAATAATGTACTTCGTTTCACGACATTACCGAATGATATAATTCACTTATCTTTTTCTTTCTTACAAACATGGATGCATCAGATATATACCGACGAAGAAAAGGAATACGCTTATTAATTATTGGGGTTAAAAATGATTATTATTACTAGGGTTAAAAATGATCAATTATTAAATAAAAAGTTAATGACCATCTCTAGTGACATTTTTCTTGTTGTCATAATTGCGGTCTAAGATTCTTCCATCAATTTGTTACTCGATTGACCCAATAATATTGGCATTTGTCATTTCGATGGATCCATTCTAACAACACATTCTTTTGCCCAACATTTTCTTTTATCACCTCTTATTCCAATTGTGATAAGTTTACATAAACCTAACTTACATAATTTTACTTTTTACTGATAAATTTAACCAAAATAAAAATCCATACATATGGAATCGACAGATGAAGTGGTGGTTATAGATTGTGACGGTTCCTACAAGAGTTATCACATAATAATATAAAAATATATACATGATATATACTGAATAGTAATGTTCATGATAATTCATGGTTTTCTTTAATATGTTAGTTTGTAATTTACACAGAAAAATAATACATTTCTCTTTCTATATAGTAAGTCACAGGTAAACTGTACATTCAGAAATCATGTGCATGATGTTGTTTTTTTAGAAAAAAGAAATGATGGGTATGATTCACAATTAATACATTAGTGTATGTTTCAATAATAACCTTAAAAAGAAGAAGAAGAAGAGAATAAATAGATGAAAGTCGAATATGGTTTGGTGTTTGATTGAGTCATAATCAAAGGCTAGCACATGGGTGAAGAATGGTGATGAAAGAGTCCATTTAGTTATCAAACTATTTTTGTATTTCCAATTATTATTATTAATTAGTTGAGGAAAAATCTAGAAAAAATTTGGCAGTATCTGTGATATAGAGACATGTTGTTATGATCAAACCCATGTGAAATTGGATACAGTTGGTTTGAAGTTTCACCGCAGCCAAAATCTTCTTTGGATCCAACTTGTTCACAATTCAATAATATACCAAAATCGTATACTCGCCTCTGTCTCATAATAAGTGTTGTTTAAGATTTTAACACACTGACTAAAAATTTATTTAATGTTTAGTTTTTTATATATTTTATTTAAAGATATTATTTTCAATCTATTTAATGATTATTTAACCAATTATAAATTAATCTATAGAATACAAATAGTCAAAATAAATAAAAATACAATTAATTTTGTATTAAAATTAAAAATGTCATCTAATTTGATACAATTTTTTTTTCTTCTAAAACATCAATTATTTTGAGACTGAGGGAATATATATACACGATATAATTATATATTTATATGTAACTTAGGGCAGAACTAGAAATAACATATAGTATTTTCAAATGTTTTATTATTATTTTCTGCAATTATTGATTGAAATCATGAATGATATACAATATAATACCATTTAAGAATTATAATAAATAATATTTTAAATCGAAACCTTATCAAAATTAAATTAAAATCCGAATTTATTCTTAAATTATTAAAAACATTAATGTATGTAAGAGTGAAGTTACAAAATAGCTCACTTGTAAGATTTTTAACACAGTTAACAATATTATTTAACAACTTATAATATTAATTAACATCTTATATAGTAAAACGGGAGACACTTTTTATTTTGGATGTATTATAAAATATAGGATGAAATTAACTTAAATTTATACAACCTTTTAAAAATAGGATCAAGGTGGTTTTGTTACAAATTTTTACATAAAACGGGAGACACTTTTATATATTAAAACAGGAGATACTTTTATTTTGAACGTGTTATAAACTATATGATAAAATTAACCTAAGTTCAAAATAATCCTTTAAAAATAGGATCAATGTGGTTTTGTTACATATGTTTATATAAAAATTCAAAACTAATAGAAAAAATAAAAAAAGCTAAGATTTAATAAAAAAACATTTTGTTTAGAAATTCAGTTATTAATTTGATTCTAGTTCGGCTTTGGATTGGTTTTTCCGGTACATAGATTTAGGATGCATTATGGTATTTTATCGAATTTGGTTCATCTAATTCGGTATTTTGATTATTTTGGTTTAAGTCATATTTAGATATTTTATTTTTCAAATATAGTTTGGTACGACACAAATAGAGTTTAAGTTCAAGTATTTTTATATAAAAATTTAAAATTTGAAAAAGATTTAATATAAAAAAACTATAAAATTTGGTTCTTGATTGATTTCATATCGGGTTTGAGTTTCGTTTTTTTAATATATAAGCTTAGGATCTATGAAGTGTTTTGTCGGATTTGGTTCGGATTAGATTCTTTTAATTCGGGTTGATTTCGGTTCAGGTTTTGGACCACTAAAACAATATTTTGAAAACAATATTTAAAATATCAACACAGATCTAAGAATCAAATAAATATATATTGAAAATAACAATAAAGTATTATGTTATAGCGTGGATTGAATCCTAGTACTAAGTAAAATAAAAGATTGTGGTAATAATAATACAAAAAAAAATAAATTTGGGACAGTTTTTATGCTTTCACAGTAAGTATATAGATTATAGAATATGTGAGAGTATTAGAAAATCCATTTGCCCATGTCGCGACTACTAAGAATACAAACAAAGGAAGTAAATTTAAGAATACTTAAAGAGTATAGTCTCTCTCTCTCTCTTTCCCTCACATCAAACAAAATCCATGAGATTTTCTGGGTCGTATTGGTAATGGTGTAGGTCCCAGTTACGACCAAATTGATTGCCAGTTAATTGCCAAACAAATTTTAACACACAAAAAAAAATACATTTCTCTCTTTCTTCCTTTATTATCTCTGGAAGCCCAACAGTACTTATAGCAACCCTTCACTCGTCCAAAAACGCTCCCTTCATTCCCATCATTCTATTTTCTATCACTTTCTTCTCTCAAACAAACACTATAACTCACCTGAAGAATACCTTCCTACTCAACACTCTTATGGCTCGACCACAACAACGATTCCGAGGTGTTAGACAAAGGCATTGGGGCTCTTGGGTCTCTGAAATTCGTCACCCTCTCTTGTAAGTTCTTTAGATGATCTAGCTAATAACATCATGATTCGATATGAGTTTTATGGAGTGTGTTGATATGGTTACCTAACTTATATGTTTTGTTTTCAGGAAAACGAGAATCTGGCTAGGGACATTTGAGACAGCTGAGGATGCAGCAAGAGCTTATGATGAGGCAGCGAGGCTAATGTGTGGTCCAAGAGCTCGTACCAATTTCCCTTACAATCCCAACGCTATTCCTTCTTCCTCTTCCAAACTCCTCTCTGCTACTCTCACTGCCAAACTTCACAAATGCTACATGGCTTCTCTTCAGATGACTAAACAAACGCAAACGCAGACGCAAACGCAGACCTTAAGATTACAACCAGCGGACACTAACAGCGTCAACAATGTGACAACCAACTTAAACCAGTTTAACAGAGGAGGAGTTATGGAGAAGACTGAGATTAAATGGGAAGATGGAAATTCGAATCTGCCACAGAATTTCAGGCCATTGGAGGAAGATCATATCGAGCAAATGATTGAAGAGCTGCTTCACTACGGTTCCATTGAGCTTTGCTCTGTTTTACCAACTCAGACGCTGTGAGAAACCGTCTTGTCGTTTTAGCGTATTCATTTTTCTTTCTTTTTTATAAATTTATTTTCATTCAACATAAAACGGTGTCGTAAGTGGTCATAGTAGTAGTGAAGAGAGAAAAAGGGCTAATTTCAAGACATTTTGATCTGAATTGGCCTTCTTTGTTGGAAACACTGATTCTAGTTTCCACAAAGGCAATCAATCGATCATATGCTATTGTAATGTATAGTTATATTTATGATATGAGAATATTATCAATGTCTTCCTCAATATAAACAAACCACTTCAAGTATTGAACTTTAAACCAGAACGAAAAGAACACAAGTGTTGGTGTCTGAACAAGTAGGGATTTAATGTAGTGAAATGATACAACATTGGAAACAAAGATTATCTAAAGGAGAGAGATGAGAGTTTAGATGGGTTTGAAAAGTTTGAGTTAGCTTTTGGTTTTGTTCTCCATGCATGTTCTTATTTTCAACGGTGGGCCTTAATTTCCTTTCCTTTTTATAATTTTGTTTTCTTAAAAAAAAAAAAGATAATTNTCTTTTTTTTTTTTTTTTTTTTTTTTTTTTTTTTAATTTGGGATTGCTGCTAAGTGGAAAAAGAGTGTCCCCAGCTGTGGCCTTAGACAGACAAAAAGAACTCGCTTTTAAATTAAGAAGATTTGTGTGTTCACAGCACTTATATTAAAATAGAAAAACAAGTACATAATTTTGAGAAATATATGTGGTTAAATAGATGGAAAAACAGCCAAAACCTCAGTAAATTTTATGGTCAGTGCCGATTCATATACGAATNGAATTCGTATGTCAGACTTAAATCTGAATTTATTGATAAAAAGTATAAATTTCATACACGAACTACTATTTTTCGGCCAAAACCAAAGTTGACCCGTTAGCTCCGTTAGTCAACAGTTAAATATCCGTTATGTTTCCGTTAGCT
>OVBA01008868.1:0-11629 GCA_900406435.1 Lepidium aucheri | reverse complement strand
ATATATATATATATATATATATATATATATATATTGTTTTTTATAAATAAGTTTTCAATATAATATTTTTATTTACAGAATAAGATTAGTAATGAAAATTACTTTTTGTTAAAATTAGTTTTTTAACAATTAATATTCTTGATTTCTTTTAGATTAAGATTTTTTAGATTAGGAATTCTTTTTAGATTTGGATAAGTTAAATATTGAAGATATATATTTAAAGAATTTTTATCTAGTTTTAGAAAAAAATCCAGGAGAATTTCAGATCATTGTATCTCACACGTGGAAGAATCTTCTTAATTACTAACTTTGAGAAACCTTTTTTTATATAATAAGATTGTGGATAGAGATAAATATCTCTATTATAATAAAATTGTAACAATAATATTTTCCGTATCTTTGTAATAAAATTATAGAGAATTTAAATTTTTGGGTTTTTTTTGATAGGTCGATTTATTGTAATTAATTAATTTGTCTTAATAACATTTGTTTAGATAATTTGTTACATAATTTTGGTCTTAGCTTTATCTTTTGTAGCAATAATTTTTTTGATTTTGTTAATAGAGATTTTGTTTCTGATTTCGTCATATTTTTGAATCTTAATTTAATTGTTTGTATTTTTGAACCTTAATTTGATTTTTTAGTTATAATTATTTTAACAAATAGGTTTATTAAGATTATGATAAGATTCTTAATTAAATAGATTATGTTTGTTAAATATGATAATAGCATTAATCTAATAATTAGCCAAATATCTTATGTTTCATTTAATAATAACCAAATACCTTATCTCTATAATAAAAAACCGTATGAATTAAATTTTCTGTATATTTGTGATAATATAATAGAGATTTAAAGTTCTTTGATTTATTTTGATTGGTTAATTTGTTTAAACTAATTAATTTATCTTTTTGTTTAGATAATATTATTTTTTTAAATAAATTATTTATTTTAAATGGATTTCAATATAAACATAAAATTAAAAAGAAAAATTCAACCACTTAATATTTGATTTTTGTTAGTTTAAAAAAGAATTCTTATCAATTAAGATTTACATTATGTTAAAAAAGAAACCTTATCTAAGTAAGATTTTATTTTTGTTAGATTAAAAAGAAATCTCAAACCAACTAAAATTGAGAAATTTAGAGAAATGCCATTTTTAGTGTACCCATTTTTAAAAATGCCCATTGACATTTATCTTTTCAAAAATACCCCTCATTAATACAAAAATGACTAAAATACCCTCAACAGAATTGTTATAAACTTTTCCCCTCAAAAAAAATATTTCCTGCAAAAAAAAATTTTTCCCGCCAACAAAATTTTTTTCATGGAATTTTGAAAAAAGAAATTTACGGAAAAAAAAGTTTCCTACCAAAAACTTTTTATAAGTGCGCTTATAAATCTTTACAAAATTTTTAGAACCACCTTATAAATTTTTATAAGCGCTTTATTAATTTTTATAAACACCTTATAAACTTTTTATAAACACTTTATAAATTTTATGAGGTCGCTTATAAAGCAATATAAATTTTGATAAACACATTATAAATTTTTTATAAACACCTTATAATTTTTTTAAGCTCTCTTATAAAGCCTTATAATTATATAAGCTCTATTATAAAGCCTTAAAAGTTTTATATGGTCTCATATAAAGACTGATAAATTTTTATAAGCTCTTTTATAAATTTTTGTAAATACCTTATAAAATTTTGTAAGCACTTAATAAACTTTTTATAAACACCTTATAAATTTTATAAGTTATCTTATAAAACCTTATAAATTATATGAGCTCTATCATAGAGCCTTATAAATTTTATAAGGTCTCTTATAAAACTTTATAAATTTTATAAGCTCTCTTATAAAAATTTTTTATAAACTCCCATATATTTTTTTTTAGTGAGAAAATTTTTTCTTATAGCGGAAAAAGTTTTGGCGGGAACAAATATTTTTTTGGCGGCAAAAAAGTTTTTTTTGCTCGAAAATTTTGTAAAAATATATAAAAATAATAACATAAGGGTATTTGGTCATTTTTCCATAATGAGGGTCATTTTTTGAAAATGTCCAAAAAATGAGGGCAATGATGAAAATGTCCTCCTTTGAGGGGTATTTTAGCAATTCTCCCATTCAAATTTGATTTTATTGGTTTTTAAAAAATCTTTAACCAATTAAGATTTGATTTTTGTTGACTTTAAAATAAATCTTTTGTTTGGATTTTGATAAGAACCTTAAGATGATTTTGTTTGTTTTAACAAATAAGTTTTTTTGATTTTGATAAGAACCTTAATTTTAATATTATTGGTCAACACAATAGAAAACAACAGAAAAAATATTTTATTGAAATATTTCTAATCCAAATCCAAATACCTTATATTTAGGGGAAATCAAACAAATAATATTCCTAATTCTAATATAACAAAATTTTAATCAAAGTCACAAATTTAACAACACCGAAGATTTTCATACTTTTTTTTCTCGATTTTTGTTTTTTATCATGTATTTATTTGAAATTTTTTCGTTGAAACCAAAAAAATAAACCTGCAGGAGTAAAGTTGAAATTCTAAAACTCTGGAAAATATACACTAATAAACATGTTCAAACGATTGATATGGTTCTTTGTGATTTTAAGGTACGTTATTAATAATTTATATATGTAAATACTTTTATAATAATTTAAAATATTTTTAATTAATTGATATATATTTTAGGGTGATAAAACTTACTGTAGTGTGAAAAATGAATTAGTTTCTAAATTTAAAAACTTTTTGAACAATAAAGTACTAAAATCATTACAAACGTATAGATTTTTTCTACAACTAGAGCTTACCGTACTTCTGCTTATAACTTCAAGGTCTCTTTCATGTACACAACCACAACTAAGCCAACAGATCATCTACCAAATTTTGTGTTCATATTAAAATTGGTTAGTTACCCTAAATTACTTGAAAGATGACTTAAAGATATCTATCTTATACGTAAGTAAAATATTTTTTAAACATATTATTTTTGATTGTAAGTGTTAGTTATAAGAAAATAATGATATTTATAATATATAAAAGACACTAAATATCTTATAAATTTTATATACAATCAAAATTTTAGTATATATATATGTATATATATATGAGAAATTTTGAGAAATGCCTTTTTTGGTGTACTCCTTTTCAAAAATGCCCCTTGTCATTTATCTTTTCAAAAATACCCCTCATTAATACAAAAATGACAAAAATACCCTCAAAAGAATTGTTATCAATTTTTCCCGCCAAATTTTTTTTCCTGCCAAAAAAATAAAGTTTCCCGCCAAATTTTTTTTATATGAAATTTCAAAAAAAAGGTTTACGGAAAAATAAAATTTTCAGCCTAAAAAAAATGCCGCCAAATTTTTTTTATAAGTGCGCTTATAAATATTTACAAACTTTTTATAAACACCTTATAAGTTTTATAAGCTCTCTTATAAAACTTTATAAATTTTGATAAACATCTTATAAATTTTTTATAAACACCTTATAAATTTTATAAGGTCTCTTATAAAACCTTATAAATTATATAAGCTCTATTACAAAACCTTATAAATTTTATAAGGTCTGTTATTAAGCCTTATAAATTTTTATAAACTCTCTTACAAATTTTTGTAAATACCTTATAAATTTTTATAAGCACTTTATAAATTTTTTATAAACACCTTATAAACTTTATAAGTTATCTTATAAAGCCTTATAATAAGCTCTATCATAAAGCCTTATAAATTTTATAAGGTCTCTTATAAAACCTTATAAATTTTATAAGCTCTCTTATAATTTTTTTTTATAAATTCCCTTATAAATTTTTTTGGCGGGAATGTTTTTTCGTATAACGGAAAAAAATTTGGCGGGAAAAAAATTTTTGGCTGGAAATTTATTTTGGCGGGAAATTTTTTTGTAAAAATATAAAATAATAATATAAGGTATTTTGGTCATTTTTCCATAATAAGGGGTATTTTTTGAAAATGTCCAAAAAATAAGGACAGTGATGAAAATGTCCTCCTTTGAGAGGTATTTTTGCAATTCTCCCTATATATATATATATATATATATATATATTTTTGATTATAAATATTAATTATTAAAATATAATTATATTTGTTATATATAAGACATAAAAATGGAAAAATTTGTAATCTCAATATAAATATATAGGAAATCAATTTTTCACAAAATCATTACATATATAGAAAATATAAATAAATATATTTTTAAATTATAAGATAACAAAATGAAATAAATAATGCTATCAACATTTATTAAAACTAAAAAAACCTAATGATATCAACTTTCAACTTTTCACAAACTAAAAATTATATTAGTTATAATAAATATCAGCTTTGTTAATCTACAAATACATATTAATTACATGATTATTCATACATTTATATTAGTATATATTGCCGAATTGATTAAAATTTTAATAAATAAAAATTTGTGTCAAATCGGTACGATAAAACAAAAATATACCTTGATTTACAAACTTAAATGAATACGAGTTTAAAACCCAATGTATATATATATATATTTATATTAGTATATACTTGATAAATTACTTATGATATTAATAAATAAAAATAAGTGTTATATTGATAATGTATAATACAACAAAATTAAACATACATATTTTTTATCAATATTGGACAACAACTGGTTGGCTCGGTAGCCAAATTCCTACATAATGTAGGCATAGATATTAAAGCCTAAATAAATACAAGTTCAAAGCCCTAAATAAATACGAGTCTAAAAATTTAAGTTATAAATTAGTTTTAAAATATAAATGAACATGAGTCAAAACGTAAATGATACGAGTCAAAAAAATTTATATGCAAAATTGTAATGCATCAAAACTTAAGTAAACAGAGATAAAAATATATATTTCGTGTACAACACTAGTTATCATTATAAATTTATTTTTAACATATCATATATTTATATATATATATATATATAATTCATTAATTAATAAATTTACACATATAAATCAAACTATAAAATAAATAAATAAATAAAATTAATATTACCTAACCCGTGCATAGCACGAGACATCATCTAGTTTTGTGATAAAAATAAATATTTTAAAAAATCATTTTTAAAACATATTTATTTTCTTTTTAATATATAAATACAAAAAAAAATTGATCGTTGAATCTGACAAGTGGAACAATCATGTTAATGAGTAACTTTGAATATTATACTTTATATAATAAAATTATATGGAATAACATACTATCTATTACTATTAAATAATAATTATAAAACTGTAAAAATGAATAAGCTTACCTTTTAATGGAGGCTACAAAACAGATATATTTACTAGTAACGACATGTGGTAATAAATTATTTGTGGAGGATTCTAGACTAATTCCATCATGTTGCTCACTCTTATCAAAACTCGAATTATATAACTCATCTTCATTTTTTAAAGACTCTATTAGAGTGATTAAATTAAGATTAGTTTGGTTAACTTGGTTAACCCAGGTTTGATTCTATTAAACCATTATACCGATTGTCTGTATTAGATATATAAGCTGTACAAAACTCTCAATTCAATATACGATTTTGATTTCATGAGTTTTCTCGTCGTCACCGGACGTTTGCTGCCTCTACGGATAACAACCATAGTTTCTCAAAGATTGAAGCGGAACAACTAAAATCGATGAAGAAAAGCAAGAAGATAAAAGAATCTATGCGGAATAACAGAGATATGAGAGAAAGATAAAAAGATGAAATTGAGCTGAAATTGAGTTGAATCAAAGAAGAAGATCAAGGATTAAGAGTAGGAAGAAGCGGATCGTTCCTGCTCTGATACCATATCAGAGTTACAGAAAGTAACTAAAGGAAGAAGAAGAAGAAGCTTTCATTGAAGAAGAAAAAACACAAAATCGTATATTGAATTGAGAGTTTTGTACAGCTTATATATCTAATACAGACAATCGGTATAATGGTTTAATAGAATCAAACCTGGGTTAACCAAGTTAACCAAACTAATCTTAATTTAATCACTCTAATAGACTCAAGAGTGTTTAAAACCGAACATAAATCTTACTCTTACTATTTATTTACGCATACAATCTAATACAAATAATTATATGTATACTTTTAAACATAGGCAAATAATAATTCTCTTAGGATCAGATTAGAGACTAAGACTATAATGTAGACGAAAACAAAACTCTTCGATATTTCCTCCAAAACTTATAAGAATCATATCCTCATCTAAGTAGAGAAATTCGGAATGGAACCAAACTAAAGGACGAAATTTTGTTAACAAAGCTTTATATATAAGAGATTAGTCTATAAACATGAAAAAAATTACAAGAAACAATTATCATGAAGGCAAAAAGAAAAAAAAAATACAATTATCATAAGTTTGGTTTGAGACATAAATATTTTAAATCACTCTTTGTTTACTAATTTATACAATTATTAACGTTGGTGTCTTGCTTGAATAGATTTCATTTAGCAATTCTTATAACAGAAATGAATTAATCTATAAGGACATAATCTTTTGTACACAAATTCTCATAAAAATAATAATGATGAACTTGGTTTTTTTATTCAACAAGTACAAATATTGTGTCGCAGTTTTGGAACAAATTAAATCGAAAAAAGGGAATGTGTGGACGAAGATGTAACTCCTTCTGACTCTTCTGACGATGATGCCGATGATGGTGACAATCATGATGCCAATGAAGATGTAAGTGATGCTATTGGTCACGATGGAGGCCCTGTTCCCACTTCTGTGCCTTCGGGTTCTCGCACCTTATCAGATGAAGCATCTCCTTCGAACTCCAAAAAACGTAAGGTAGATGTAACTGGTGAAACCTGGACAAGTCGTCCTAAAATTGCAGCAACAAGGCGAGACTTCCGACAGATGTTCTTTCGTGATGATTTTCGTGAAATTTACTCTACGATGATGTCAAGCCACTCAAACTACTTTGATCAACACTCTGAAAAATATGAAGACCATATGATAGCCCCTTCTCCACCAAACTCGGGTGGACACAACAATGCAGGTGAAGGTTCGGTGGGCCATAAGCCACTTGGAACTACGGAGGTGTAAAAGGGTCATTGGTAGTTTGACGGCTTAAGGGAATAGTTCGTCGCTATTCCCCGGACATACTCTTTCTGGTGGAGACGAAGAACTCTCGCGATGTGGTTCGTGATGTGGCAGCACAACTAAAATACTATAATGTAACTTGTGTATCTCCGGGGGGAATTGGGGGTGGTTTAGCTTTGTTATGGTCTGATTCGGTGTCTGTAAGTATTAACTATCAAGGGAAAAGACTCATTGATTGTAACATAAATAAAAACGAGATTTCCTGTTATATGTCTTTTATTTACGGACACACGATTCGATAATTACGTCATCATCTATGGGAACGACTTCAACGCATTGGTTCTACTCGATCTGTTCCATGGCTCATGTGCGGAGATAATGTCCTTATTGCTCATGAATTATTTCATTCTTTAAGAGTAAATCGCAAGATCTCCTCAGAGTATTTGACAATAAAAACTGATATTAGCAAAGCTTATGATCGTGTTTAGTGAGAATTTTTGGAAGCTGTTATGCGCACAAAAGGTTCGGGGAAAAATGGATCGAGTGGATCATGACTTGTGTTCGGTCAGTTACGTTTTCAGTACTCATTGATGGAAACCCATACGGTCATATACAGCCAGAGTGTGGCTTGCGTCAAGGTGATCCACTTTCTCTATTTTTATTTATTCTTTGCTCAGATGTTCTCAGTTCAATGCTAGAACACGCTCATCACAATGGTTCTATCCAAGGTATTCGAATTAGTTGGGGTGCGCCAACAATATCACACCTTTTATTTGCGGATGATTCCCTCTTCTTCCTAATGGCAAATCAAGCTAATGCACAAGCAATTAGGCGGCTTTTTGATGATTATGAACATTGTTCCGGGCAGCTAATTAGTCTTGAGAAGTCTACAATCACCTTCCGGAGATGCGTAGTTCACAACACACGCGAACGCCTCCAACGTACTATTAGGATCTCTAGAGTTGGAGGCGCAGGTAAATATCTAGGATTGCCAGAGCAGTTTGGACGTAACAAAAAGAAAATGTTCCGATACATTGAAGATAAGGTCAGACAAAAGTTGAATGGTTGGCAGAATAGGTATCTTTCCACTACTGGTAAAGAGACAATGATAAAAGTTGTAGCGTTACCTGTATACTTAATGTATTGTTTTCCGCTTCCAACTGCTACTTGTTCAACTATTGATAAGCTTATGTCTTGTTATTGGTGGGGAGGGACTGATTCTAAGAAAGCAATGCATTGGGTTTCCTGGAAAAAGTTAACAAAATCTAAACGCTCAGGATGGTTGGGGTTTTGTGATTTGGTTCTCTTTAACAAAGCTTTGCTAGCTAACCAAGTATGTAAGATACTGCAACGCCCACCCAGTGTAATCACTGTCTCTATAAAGCACGATACTTTCCTCGGTCCCGACTACTTGATGCTATGAAAAGTTGTCTTCCTTCTTATGGATGGTCATCTTTGTTATACGGCGCTGACCTTTTAAAAAGTGGGGTTCAAAATAGTGTTGGTGACAAAAGAACAACTCGTTTAAGCCTTGATCCATGGATTCCTACAATGCCACCTCGGCTAGTGCTTCTTCTTCTGCCATTTAACCGGGCAGTTCTTTTATTGACCCAAGTACTAGTCAATGGATTGATGAACGCATTCATGCTTATATTCTGAGTCATTATGCTCATATTCTGAGTCATTATTTACCGCAACAACCAACGAATAATCGTTACCTATGGGGTTATACAAAAAACAGAATATACACGGTTAAATCCGGCTATTGGCTAGCCACAACACAAATGAACCCAAACCCATTAGACCAACCAAGACTTAGCTCACATCCTGATCTCACCAAGAGACTTTGGAAACTACCTGTTGCACCCAAATTAAGACACTTTGTTTGGAAAAAATGGCGTCCCGAGTGCTAGGCGTTGAGGAGAACCTACAATGATGTAATATTTCCACATTTTCTAAGTGCCTATGCTGATATGATAGTAACGAGACATCGGATCATGTATTTTTTACCTGTCCAACAACTATAGCTACATGGCGTCTCTTGGGCTTTCCACTACAGGTAATCACTGATCCTCAAGTCTCACTCAATGATAAGCTTATACATATACTTTGAATTACGGAGGACAAGCGCGTAAATACGTTATACCGTCTTTGTCCAATTTGGCTACTATGATAGCAATAGAAAAGTTATAACGACTTGCTTTACAATAATCGGAACACCTCCCCTCACGAAACTATTACTAGGGCATTTCGAGACACAAAAGAATGGATTGAAGCTCATTCAACACAAGAAAAACCCGAAACGTCATCCATCGGATCTTCTACCACCACGAGTTGGTCTCCACCTCTCCAGAGTATGGTTAAATGTAATTACGATGCGTCTTTTATTGTAAATAATAACAGTACAGGTATGGGTTGGATTTTACGAGATGATCGTGAAAGATTTTTATATGCTGATCGAGGTAAATGTTCTGGTCATAAATCGATTGAGGAAGCAGAATTTTCTCCAATAATATGGGCGGTACAGTCCTCTTGGAGCTTGCCGTCACATAACGTTTGAAGGGGATAATACTATTATCAATACGTCACTGGCACAACGATCTACCAACCTTCGTCTCTTGCATTATGTTGAATTTGTGAAGGCATGGCACTGAAAATTTGATGACATGAGTTTTCATCTTTGTCCTCGTCGTCAAAACATGTGTGTAGATATTCTAGCCAAGTGGATAATGACTACCTCTGCTTTGTGGAACTTATATGATTATTGTCCAGCATATTTAACGATGTTTGTAAACACTGATATTTAAAAAATAATATAAAGAATGCTTTTGACGAAAAAAATAGAAAAAGTGTGTACAACGTGGCTCTTTAGTTGGTGAAAATTTAGTTTTTTTTTGTATTGAGTTGAATAAAAACTTAAGAGAATCCACTTTTTAGGATCATCTTGGCATTTATGTAAACTTGTTGCACTGATTCGAGAGAAATTTTACATATTGAATCATTCAGTTTATTTTGTTATTTCTTAACAACAAACATTATAATCATACTTTTATCTTATCAGCAACCGCATCATTATTCCGTCACCAAATAATTCAACATTTTTTGTGTTTCTATTAATTTAGACGAATTGTAGTAATTAAGGATAAAAACTGTCTAGACTCATAATGTAAAATGATCGCAAATATCAAAAATATGTAAATACAAAACATACATATAAACATTTCATATAGATATTTGTTATTATGAGAAATGTCTTACGTTTGACAGTTATATATTGTCTTCATCTTAAAGAACCAATATTGCACGCATTCAAGATAAATCATTTTCTAGATATGTTAATAATAATTTATGCTTGAAAATGGAATTGAATAAGTTTCCTTGAAAACATTGTCTGTGAGCGAATTCTTGCTGACGTCATTCTGAACGATTCTCGAACACTGACAAATCTTCAGCCTGGTGTCGTGACCTTCCAATCGCTCCCATCCTTAAGAGCTTCGATTTGAAGTATTGAGGCACTAAACCAAGAACTATAAGCGCTGCAGATCTCAAGAGCAAGGGCGAGTTTTCGATAGAGTAAGTGCTCAGTACCAGATAGACCAGAAACTACTCAATAAGCTAAGATCGATGAGCATCGAGGAAGACCAGACAATTGATCTCCCTCTGGCAAGAAGCTACATCAACACGGCACAAGATAATCTCACCATGATAGGTAAACTTTTGAACCCAAATGCCTAGAACATAGCTAGATTGATGTTAGGAATGCCTAGAATCTGGAGATTAGGTAACAGAATTAAGGGTATGGCATTAGGAAAAGACATCTTTCAATTCCGATTTCAATCAGAAAATGATTTGGAAGAAGTGATCCAATTTAACTTCTGGAATTTTGAGAATTGGGGTTTTACGATTGTCAAACTAGACAGTGAATTCTCTGATGAAAAATTAACAAATGTCCCGATGTAGATTTGATTATCAGAAATTCTGGTAAAGTACTTTACTAGAGATCTCTACCAAGCTATAGCTAACTCTATAGGTGATGTTTTGGAGGTGGACTTTGATCCCAACAAAACGCACCTACAACCTTTTGTTAGAGTCAAAATCCTTTTCAACACTTCTAACCCCATAAGAAAAGTTAGATCTTTCAGGCTCCCTTCAGGAA
The DNA here is from genome assembly GCA_900406435.1 of Lepidium aucheri. NCBI lineage: Eukaryota > Viridiplantae > Streptophyta > Magnoliopsida > Brassicales > Brassicaceae > Lepidium > Lepidium aucheri. The sequence goes on along the minus strand of OVBA01008868.1, from coordinate 393 downwards.
AGACTATAACAGTGAAAGTAGAATTTGAGAGAGTCACGAACACCTGCAAGGCATGCAAAAGACTAACACATAGCGAGAACAAATGCCCCTACAAAGAGAAGAATCAACAAAAAAGAGACTCCAAACAATCTCTGCATACAGAAAATGAAAAGGACAACAGACAAGATAAACAAACACCTGGCAATGCACAACCTCACTCTCCGGAATCTCACAACAAAGAAAACATTCCCAAGCTAGGAAACTCCAACTTACACTTAGCCTTGGTAAGCACAATGAGAGAGACCAAATTAATAGAGGACATCGGAATGCACCACACAGAGAGTAGGCTTAGCCATAAAAGAGTTAGTGATAAGTGTGATTTTTAATGGTTTTAGAGTACTATTTTAGGTTGTT
>OVBA01008867.1:0-11635 GCA_900406435.1 Lepidium aucheri | reverse complement strand
TAAATGCAAGTGAAACTAGCTAGACGGACACAAAAACAACCTAAAATAGTGTTCTAAAACCATTAAAAATCACACTCATCAATAAGAAAGAAGATTGATAAGGTTTTAAAACAATTAAGAAATTCAACACTACTCTACTCACAAAACAATTACGAATGCTATTGGATCAGCCAAATTTCATGCTTGCTAGAGTGCTCCAATTGCATATTTTACTGGCTCTAACTCTTTAGATCTAATAAGATTATATTTATGATCTTATGGATGACAAAGTATTATCTCAGCTCACTCATTAGTTTTAAAAAGACTAACTAAGTGTGTAGGGAATGACAACATAATCTGAGTCTGGGATGACCCATAGATTCTAGAACATAATACTAAACTAGCAATGAGTGTTGGACCAAATATTTACCCAAACTTAAAAGTTTCAGACTTGATAGATCCAAATTTAAGATTACGGAGGGAGGTGCTAATTAAACAATTGTGTTTTCCAAGACATGCATAATTAGTTTAAGGGATTCACATCTCAGTAGACCTAGTACAAATAAAATAGGATGACAACTAGGACAAACTTTTATATCGTGAAATCAGGATACTAGACTGAATTCAATATCTCTTTTTGATATGGGATGTTGATGGATAGGCCTAAAATCGATCAGGCCCACAATCAGATAATTGAGAACAAAAATAAGGGCGATATTCAAGTAGAAAAGCCCACGAAATGGCCCAAGAAGAAATCATGGACTGACGTCAGTGGACTTTCCAATAAAGGAAAGACTATCGTCCAGTGAGGGAAGATCGCCACGTTGATAAGATAAGAAAACAAGATCCTGCTAATTCAAGGATATTGATTTGCGTAATAATAAAGACATAAACACCGATTAATCCAACGATAATAAAAAAAATCAAGATATTCTCAGAGACATAAAGAAAGCGAGGATGCATGAATATTAAGATTATAAATCCAAGAAGGCAGATCAATCACACGGATAGTCACCAATAGTAGTTAGTCCAAGATCGAGATAAAGAGAGGATTCAGCTCAAAGGAAATAAATCATTCAAGTTCCTTGTAGTTGTTTGTTGAATCATATTTGGCTATTCCAGTTTTTGATTTATTTTACGCATAAACAATTTGGCGCCCACTATAAAGCCAAAACAAGTTTTTTTCTGACACATGTACCTAGCTAACAAAATGTTGACTAGTAGCCAACAAGCAGCCCTTACAAACCAGAGGGCTAACCGCATTTATCACGAATGACGTGACCAACTCCAACAAGATGACATAATTAGCACACGCAAAACACGCAGCTGGAAAAAACATCTAAGATCCATGACCTGCTGAGCCGCTCCCATAGCAGAACAGCACGACAGTTGGGCTCCCGATCATGGTCGGACAAATGGCTGAACAGGCCAAGTAGGACAAGGAAAAGAGTATAGACCTCGCTAGAAAATTGGAGAAGCAAAGCAGATCCCACCAAGAACAAATGAAGGAGATGAGGGGCGCCAATGATAAGATGAGACGCACAATCCTGGGAAGGACTCTTGTTCCACCAAATATTGAAAAACTCGAGCTCGAAGAAGACTGTGAGGAAGAGCAACACAATGAGCAAGAAGAGGAAAGATCAGGAGGAACGAATTAAGGGAACACCCCTGCCTGAAGAATACAAATTGACCATGCTCCTATCCATGGTACGACAAACACAAGAAGATTACCAAGCAATGAACATGCATGTACACAGGGTGACCATGTCGGCCCCAAAACTGCATCATGTGATTGAGCAAACATGAAAACCCCCTTTCACCAGGAGGATCGCCAACTCACATTTCTAATGGATAGGGAAGCTGAAGTTCCCACAATAATCATGAGATTTGGACCTAGCAGCGTTCTTGAAGACATTTCACCTAATAGCAGATAAAGCATATCTCAGACCACAAGAATGAGATCCAAGCCTATGTTATTTCTTCGCAGAGAACCTCTAAGACGTAGTGCTAGACTTGTTCTTTGCCCTTACACCAACTTCGATCAATAGATTCGAGGAGTTTGTCGAATCCTTCTTCAAGCAATACTCAATCTTCATTGAACATTGTGTGTTAGACAAAAATCCCATGAGCATGAGATAAGAGAAACATGAGCCCTTGTGCCAGTTCATCGATCGATTTAAAGCAATGAAGGATGAAAGCGTACACGTGGATGACAAAATGGCCTTATTTTCACTCAATTCCAAAATATTTCCCACATCACAATTAAGGGCAAACCTTATACAGAATCCACTAGCAACCCGGGATGACGCACTCCACCATTCAGCCAACTTTGCAAACTGGGATAAGATCAGGAAAGCTGAAGGAAGCCAAGAAGAGAAGGGGGGAACCTACAAAATTAAAGAGACAATCCCAGAGACATAATTCCCGAGGAGTAAAAAGGAAAAAAAATTTATGCCGCCTCTAGGAAAGGACCCCCAAGAAGCTATGGGGACTCCAACCCAAAGAATTTATGTGACTACCACCATGCCACAGTTGATTCTCTTAAAGAGTGCAAGACCGTGAAGTAACTAAAAGAAGAAGGGAAAACACACAAAGGGATGAGCAAGAAATGGAAGGATCTTGGGGATCACGCCAAGAAGGATTGAAACCCCCATGGGCCTAGCAACATGACGTTGAGGAAGAAGGATCGCCTCCCCTAGACAGATGACAAGAATTGCGTTCATCCAAGGAGGGTGAGCTTTGCTAAGATTCAATAAACAAGATTAAGATAAACCAATGTAGAGCAAATTACCCTGGAGGCAACCAAGAGCACCATGCAGATAATATATTTTGAGCAGAGGACGCAGAGGGACTGTATCACCCCCATGATGCCGCTCTACTAATCTATCTAGATGTTGGAGAATTCAAGCTAGAATGAATTCTAGTATTAATTAAACTATTGTTCCATGATACCTTAAACAAACTTGATTCAAGGGCAACGAGATCCAAACGAAGCCGACTCCACTTGCTAGCTTTGCAAAAGAAACAATTCTTTTGCTAGGAACAATTAAACTCACGGTAGTAGCATACCGAGTAAGAAAATTGGTCAGTTTTGTGGTTGTCCGAAAAGAAATACCTTTCAACGCAATCTTCTGGAAACCATGCATGTATGCAATGAAGGAAGTAACCTCAACCTACCACCAGTTTGTTAGATTCCCAACGCACTGGGAAAACACTATGATAAGAAGATGCCAGAAAGATACATGACAATGTTACAAAGACAACTTCACACTCTCCAAAGCAAGCCATGTCCAAACAAAAAAGCAGGACCCATCGCAACCCAAAGTTGGATACACTAGGAATATCAGTATTGAAACAAGTATAGATAAACCCCAACAACTAGAGTAGGAAGAGACCTCAACCCTGACATCATGAAGGAGCTGATCAAGTTCGTAAGCCAAAAAATTGAAGCGTCGATCACCTCACACAACTTGAACATGGATACGACCTTTAAAACAATAATGTAGAAAAAAGCAAATCGGTTATGGAACGTGTCAAAGTGAATAATAAGGAGGGGGAAATACTTTTGAAGTTGGGATCGATACGGAAGGTGAATAATCAAACTGGTTAGCTAATCCGGTAGTCATCAAAAAGAAAAACAGAAAACTGAGAGTTTGTGTGAATTTCACATATCTTAACAAGGCATGTATGAAGGACAGCTTTCTGCTCATGCACAAGCCACGACCAGATACAAGATATTATCTATCATGGAAGCCTTTGCAGGATACAACCAAATACCCATGCATCCTAAGGACCGTAAAAAACTTTGTTCATAACGGACAAGGGGACATACAACTACAAAGTTACCCTATTCGGATTGAACACCACAGGTGCAATATATGAACAACTCGTAAATAAAATGTTTGAAGCGCAGGTGAGAAAAATAATGGAGGTCTACATCGATGACATGCAGGCAAAATCAGCACAAGCCAAGAATCACATGGGCTAACTCGTCAAATGCTTCAAGACCTTGAAAGAATATGGATAAAACTCAATTCAACAAAATGCTCTTTCGATATGGCATTGGGAGAATTCCTAGGATATTTTTTCATAGAACGTGGAATCAAAGCAAACCCAAAGAAGATAAGTGCGCTAGTGGTGACACCAACTCCAAAAACACCAAAAAGTACAGCGCCTCACAGAGAGAATCACGGCACTAAACCGCTTCATTTCTAGACCGACTGATAAATGTCTCCCGTTTACCAAGTTGCTGAAGGCAAAAATAAGTTTAAATGGAATGAAAAATGCCAAGTATGGCTGAACCAACTCAAGGCTTACCTATATAACCCACATATCCTAGCAAAGCCAGAAAAGAGGGAAAGTCTCTACTTATATGTCGCGATATCAGAAGCTGCTATCAGTAGAGTACTGGTCCGAGAAGACAATAGAGAATTGAGGCTGATATACTACATCAGAAAATCACTCGCGGACGCAGAAACCATGTACACTAGTATGGAGAACAACTGCAAAATCTCAGGTCCTCACCAACTTTGTAGCCAAGTTTGCACAGCCAAAAGACAACCAAATAATCACGCTCCCACCTTGTAAGCTGCATGTTGATGGCACGACATCAAAAAAGGGTTCAGAATCGGAATCCGACTCATTTTTCCAACATGAGAGATCTTGAAACAATTATTTTGTCTCAAGTAAAGCGGAATATGAGGCCCTTATAGTCGGCATAGAACTTGCTAGAAGTCTAGGAATAAAATTCCTTCATGTTTATAAAGATTCATAGCTAGTAACCAACCAATGTAATAGGGAATATGCCACGAAGATTCAAGGATGGAAAGTTTCCTCTAGCTGGTGAAAGAACTCACTGTGAAGTTTAACAGCTTCGAGCTAACCAAGATACCACGCAGCGAAAATATTACTGCAGATGCTCTGGCCGCATTGGCTTCTACGTTAGACTCACTGGTGAAGCAAATAATGCTAGTAAAATTCCAAGAAAAATCAAGTATCCAACACAGTGATGAAGTAATGCCCATCTTGGATGATAACGAACAGCCCAAAGGAGCTAGCAGTCATTCTAATCCAATAGAAAAAGAAGCTTCCAAACCGGACTCAAGGGAGTCGATCATCCGATATATCCAACATGGGACATTATCAGAGGACCAATGAAAAGCGCAAAAACTTAAGATCTAGAGCACTAGATACTGCATGATCGACGACCAAATATACAAACACAATTTTAGTGGACCGTACCTACGATGTGCAAGCACCGATGAGGCTAAAAAATACTTATCAAAATCCATGAAAGGTCATACGGAGGCCATTCAGGTAGACAAGCATTGGCTATTTGGATAAAATGACAAAGATACTATTGGCCAACAATGGTCAGAGAAAGCGAAGAGTATTCCAAATAATTTGATAAATGTGAGCAGTATGCCCCAACCATATCCAAACTATAGAGGCTCTGGCCTTAGTATCCATGCCATATCCTTTTATGCAATACAAAATAGATATCACCGGGTCAATAGAGCCATCCAGAATATGAAGGCACAAATTTGAATTTGTCCTTACTAAAAACTTCACAACGTAGGTCGAGGCAGAGTAAAACGTATAGATTCCCAGTGAAACCGTAAAGACCTTTATGTGGAAGAATATCATATGCACGCACAAACTCCCAAAAGATATGTGACTGATACAAGAACAAACTTAACCTCAAAGCATGTCAAAGCAGTATGTGAGGACGAAGAAAATCAGCTAACAACATCAACACTAAGATATCCATAGGCTAACGGCAAGCAGAAACAACCAACAATCCTAAGCAACCTCAAAAATTGCCTAGAGTTTGAAAAGTCAAAATGGGTCTAAAAGCTCACAACCATACTATTAACATATAGGACCACGCCACGGTGTCCACAGGAGAAACACCATTCTTTACTGCCTTCGGTCTCAAAGCCGTGGTACCGGCAGAGGTATTAGTCCAAAGCGTAAGAAGGACATTCATCCACGATAACAAGCAGCTCAATAACGAGATGTTAGAAGAAAACTTTGACTTCATGGACGAAAGAAGAGACCTCGTGATAGTAAGATTGTAGAATTATCAGTAGATCATCGCAAGACATTACAAATCCATAGTCAAGGAAAGATGATTAAAAAAGGGGGCTCATGCTTAGAAAATTCTTTGACAACACAAAAAAACTCAATGCGGGAAAACACAGACTAAACTACGAGGGACCTTAACACGTGACACAGGTCGTTAGGAATGGAGTGTACAGATTGGAAAAGCAACAAACAAAGAAGCCCGTCAATGCTTGGAATGCCATCCACCTAAGGATGTATTATCTCTAAAGAAAAACGGAATAACTAAGCTACCAAGGGCATAAAGTACACATGTAATAAATAGAACTACATTTAAGGCTTGATCTTTTTAGGGTACATAGGTTGCTCGCTTTAAGCAAGTATACCTATATCTCAATAAAAATTTTATATAAAAACAATTGAAGCTCAGAGACAAGCAAAAGCGTTAAAATAGCGCCCAAATCTATAAGGCAAATACAAAAAAAGTACAGCGACGACTAATGGTCTGCTAGAAGTGGTGATTAATAGATATTCTAATGGTGACTAATGGATCTACAAGATATGGTGACAAGTAGATATGCTAGCTTAGGAAATTAAGCATAATTCCTACGTCAGTTAGATATAGCGACGAACAGATATGCCAATGATCGCTCAATATATTTTCTTGGACCAAGGATCATTACCTTTAAATAGTGCTAGAAATAAACCCTAAAACATATTAGATCGACCTGAAAAAAAGCAGGTTGGATCTAAAATAAAAGAGAAATAAGATAAGTGATTATGGGCAAGGGTTAGGCCAAAGCCATGGTGGCACTGGCCAGTGCTGGGCAGGCTACAGCGGGACCACATGTCTTCTTGGACCGCGACCAGATGGGCTTCGACTGCAACCACCTGGGCATCAAATGCAGCCTGCACTACAACTCCATCCTCATTTTGGATTTGCCGTGACCTAGAGTGAATCGGCTAAAACCCATTTCGGATAGGCCGTGACCTAGAGTGGATCAGCCAATCTTTTCTCCTTTCAGCCTTTTTTCTTCCTCCTTGGATTTTTTCCTCCTTGCTCCACCTTGCCTTGCCATCCTTCTTCTCCATGTACCACGGCTCCATCCTCATTCCACCCAGCGAAGCTCCAAACACGTGAAAAAGAGGCAAAACATTCAAACATGTTGTCCTAGATTCTAAGGATGCAAAATGAATGTAATATATCCTAAAATGAGTGAATGCGCAACCTAAATAATGTGAAAGATGCATTTGAAGGTGGTAAACTACAGTGTATATCTACTCTCTATGACTTGCCTTTTTCTTGCCTCGAGCAAACAACTAACAAAACCGAAAGGAGAAGTTGATATTCGGGAACTCAAATACCAAAACAAACTGGTAGGGAAATAACTCTAGGTGCAAAGTGAGTAAGCCTTACTGAAAAACCTTAGTCATACTTGTCACATCCCAATCTTGACTCAACCTCAACCTAGACAAGCATTCATATATACCATTACTTTTTAACATTAATTAATCAAAATCATGGATCAAATTATGCAAAGTCAATGGATCCATTTGGTTACAGGTCAGGTAAAGAGGTAAAGATGATCTCTTCTTGTCATAAAGCTCAACACACCAATTAGTGATCTCTCAAGAAATAGAATGTCCATTAGGAGAATGCTAAAGGTAAGAACCAATGGATGCATACAAGAGTAGAATCCCGTATATTGAAGTATTTTCTATCTATTTCTACCCTTTCTAATAATCCCAAACAACATGATCCTGTTCTACCCTTTTCAAAAGCTTTTTGTCTTTTTCATTTCAAAATTTTGGATATATTCTTCTTTGATCCTTTCTGCTCTTCTTATCCTAAGGAGGGGCGTCTTAAAACACTTACGGTGTCAAGCAGGTTAGGTTTCTATTATAAATTGTGGTTACACTTAATAGAATTTTTCCTTTTCCTTGCTCAACCACTAATCCATTTGTAATCTACCAAAACCCTTTACTAGACTTATTCGATCCTCTTTTATTTGAACCCTTTCTCTCCCAAGAATCCATTTGACCATTTTTTCCTTCTTCGATTCTTCTCCCATTTATTCTCTTTAGCACAAAACAAGTTCCCAAATCCCAAAATTTGGTTTACCACCTAGTCCTATCTAGCTTAAAAAGCGTGAACTAGAACTACATGAAATCATTTTAACGCTTTCTACGAAGCTCATCCTTAACAAACACCTTACTCGTTCAGCGAATAAACATGGCTAGAAAGAAGGTTAGGTTGGATAGGGGAACCGAACCAATGGTGGGAGATGGCTACTTGGGCCAACAAGTATAGTATAAAGGTGAAAGGAGATCCAAGTATTTGTATGTACACATGATCCAAAATTCAATGCATAACATGATAATCACAAATCCAAATTGGTTTATACTAAGGTAAGGAATGATTTCAAGTCTAATCAAGCTTTAGCTAAGGAATGAGTGCAAAATCAAGAATATAAAGCATGGTTTGGCCTTATGTTTCAAGCAAGCTCGGATGCAACTATACAATTGAAACAACATGTTACATGACTATTGATAATAAAAGACTCAAAAATAAGAAAATCAAAATAACTAAAGACGATGTTAGTACCTATCCTCTCCTCTGGACTTACTTTTCACCCTCCTAGTGAGAACATAACCTAAATGAGAAGAGCCAATATAATATGCATAAAAGAAAATAAAAACTATGAACATATATACAATAGTGAGGTGTTTAGATACCTTGGTCAGTTACAACATGCTCTTTGAATAAGAGCATCATTTTCACCTTCTGGCAGAGTCCTTATTGTAATCACGATAAACATGTTCTCCTTGTAGGATATAAATCTCAACGAGCTAAGCATTTCGTCAAAGTTCCATGAACCCGTGGATGATAATCCAACGTTGTCGGTTTGGCTCATGGGTCTCTCAAAACTGTTGTTAGCTAGGGATTAGTGGTTGGTCTTGCATGGGTATGGGAGGCGGAAATGTTGAAGATCATCACTACAGTCGGTGTATTGGTATATGAACTGATTTCTGGTGTAGCACCTTTGCAGAATTCCACATTGGATGTAGCAAGGTTAATCGAAGAAGCTAGGGGGAATGATGTGTGGCACTCCCATTGGCGAATCGGTTCTTACAAAAATTGGTTCCAAGAAGTTGGCTAGCTAGTTGTGTACTTCAGTTAATCTCCTCCAGTTGGTCCTCATGTTGGCAAGGGTCTGTGCGAAGATGCATCCTAGATTCACGTCCTGACCAATTTTCTCCAAGAAAATCGGGTGTCAGTAGACATCAATCAGAAATGGGTAAAGTCCTTTGTAAAGGAGACATAGTCCGCTTTGTGTCAAGTTCTTCCTAGCTCCAATTGTTTGGCAGTAAAGAGTTTTTGAAAGGTACTTAGTCACCATCCTAATAATCGGGTTCCTTATGAGATTTGTTATGATTTCCTCATCCAGGTCACCATCGGCTATCAGACTCCAAAACCCATGTATAGGGCGGAACATCACAAAATCCACCTCCAATCTATATGGGAGCTGGAAAATGTCGCAGATCTCCAGAATGCTTATTTGCAACAGCTCTCTACGCATACCGTAAGTTAAGTATGCATTTTCATATTGGGGGTTCTCTAGGTCTTCATAGACGAGATGCACCAACTCGAAGAATTAGCATGCTATTTTTGGGTCCATTTCACAGCAGAGGTGGCAGAATATGGACATAACCATGTTTTGGAACATAGTTCCAGGCTCTTCCTTTGGAACATAGTTCTAGGCTCTTCCTCTAATCCCATCTCCTAAAGCAATGGGTCACAAAACCTCTTGTGCAGGATGTACCCAAAGTCTATACGGATTCAAGGGCTAGAGGGTCATCTCCCTCTTTGGCCTGAGGAGTGTAGGTTTTGTGGGTACATCTTCTTACAAATTGTCAAACATTCACATGTTAAGCTTAAGTTTTGAGAATAAGATTGCAATGATATTATACCATTAAGATTGTCAATCCTTTCTTAAAACATAAACCCAATGAAGCTCAAGACAACTTATGATGCACCAAAACGTTTGCCATTTTTTCAAAATGCATGAGAATTAATGATCACAAAGAGATAGAAAGGAGTTTCAAAACGGATCATCCAATGTATCAACACGAACTCAACTTCCTATGGGAAACAAGGCAAACAAATCCAATGACAAACAAGACACTATGAGAATTCAAGATGAGCAAATCATATTAAAATCTTAGTACATTTTGAAGAAAATTCTCTAGAGGTAAAGGAGAAAGTCATTTCTGCACTACCAGCTTAGACTGAATCATGGCATATAGGAGGTTCAAAATAAGCATGAATCAATTAAGTTTAACTCCAATTTCAAGCAACATGTTCATTTTTGTTACCATTCATGTCTCAAACCCTAACTTCTTAAAAATGCAACTTCTCTACCTAAATCATGCAAATCTAAGTTCAATTCAAGTTACCTAAGCTTATTCTAACAAAATGCAAGCATAATCACTGAAGAAATCACCAAAAATTCTGTGAAAAATCCCTAAATTGGAGCTCTTGAGCTTCCATGGAAGTGAAAGTTCTAGAAACATACACCTTAATTTCTTGAATGAAGATGCTTAAGTTTTGGTGAAACTTGAATAACATAAACTAAGAGTGACCGGGAATAGATTATAAAAATCAAACTTGTGAAAAAGAGAAATGAGAGTTCTTGTTGCTTTGTGGAGAACAAATGAAAGTGGATAAGGGAATGTGGTAAGAGAGATAGCTTTGTGACCCTTAAGAGAAGGAAAGAGGCCACACACAACTCCAACAAGGCAGATCGACCGATGCTTGGCGAGATCAGCCGAAGTGATTTACAGCCCGAATGGTCTGATGGCTTTGGATGCAGCTCCTTCCGTATTAGCTGAAGCCTTTTACAGATTGGTCAATCCCATCATAGGAGCGGTCGATCCCATCCTTGGATTGGCCAAAGCCATTCTTGGATCGGCCAAAGCTCTTCATGGATCAGCTGGGTCCCATGTGGCTTTGGTCGATTCCCACCTTTGGGAAATTTCTTCCACATCTTTGGGCTCTCTCACCCATTCTTTACCTTTCATTCTTCCTATAATGAATTGATATGATTCTCCTAGAATCGGCACTCTTAAGGATCGGGATGAAGGGATAGACTCTTGCAGCCTCAACGAGATTCAAGAGGATGTGGATCGAATGGAACACACAAAGGCTATGATTCTGCCTTTGATACACCAATCTAATCGTTTATAGATATGACACACTATGAACGATCAGAAACTTGTGGATATGACGCACCACAAAGGATGAACTCAAGAGTCACTCTCAAGAACAAAGGAAACGAATAGGTTTTTTATAAAAGAGTTGATATNTAGGTTTTTGATAAAAGAGTTGATAGATTACAAAGGTGGCGACAAGGTCTATATATAGGGACCTTGTCTCAACATAAGAAAACCCTAAATGAGATCATAAGCTAAGACATTAAAATGTCGGTCCAAATTTAAAAATAGAACATATAACACTCATAAGTCTTAGACCAAGTAGTCGAAGATATTCGAACCATAAAGTAAGTGTTCTAGCTTTGCCTCATTAAAAACC
>OVBA01008865.1:0-11636 GCA_900406435.1 Lepidium aucheri | reverse complement strand
TATATATACATAAGCAAGGTGATAGACGGTTTCATTAATACAATTGTTTTTTGATATTTTCTAAGTTTTTCCAAACTTTTACATAGAAGTTTCACTTTTTTACGTTATTTATGGTGTTTCTTTCATTTACATCTAATGAATTTAAGACTACCAAACAATAATAAATATTTAAAATTAAATTTAACTTTACTTTATTTTCTATAAATTATTAATATGATTTCTTATCATTAAATTTAGGATTATCGGTCTAATTCCCCCTCGGAACTATCATATAACCACAAATGTACCTAATGTATCAGTGTCTATCCAATTGCACACAATTGTGTGAACGAAGTTTTAATTCTACACAAACTTATGTATAAGTAAGTAATTGCACCTGAAGTTTGTTGATTTGGGCCGAAATGCACTAATTTGAAAATTAACGGGTTACATTATACAGTAAGTGATTGGATAATAGCGTTTATCAAACCATAACCCGTTTTAAACCAAAATTATGACCCGATTAGATACAATTTATGATCCGATAAAGTAACCATCGTCATGAAGAAGCCTTTTCGAACCCTAGAATTTTTGCAGACCAAAATTCTGAAAATTTGAGAAGGTGTTTGAAACAGAGAGGTTGATTGAGAGAGATAATGAAGATAGATGATGATTCGCTGCATTTAGTGCCGGTTGAGGAGGATTTTGTCGATGACAAGGATGGTGAAAGATCCGATGATGACGAAGAACATGAAAGGAATCTCAATGAACTAGAGCTGGAGCTGCTTGAGTTTCGAGACGAGCCTCGGGTACCACACAATGAGATACTTGAAAGTGATGATGAAAACAAGTGGGACTGGGAAGGTGACAGAGGAGGTCAAAAGAACAGAGCTAATGTGAACTCTACTGAAGGACTACTGTCTGAGGATATGCTTTTCTTCAATGATGTGGGCTTCAAAGACGTTGTGACCAAGTATGCTATCAAAACTAGCTATAATCTGAAGCAATATAGGTACGTTAGAATGAAATGTGCTTACAAGTTTGCAGGTAGTAAAGGTTGTAGTTGGAGGATTTATTGTTCTAGAACTGGTAGAAAGGATGAGTGGAAGATTAGAGTCTTCAACAAAGTTCACTCATGCTCACCTAATGGGAATTGTCAGATGATAAAGGTTCCTGTGGTTTCTAGGTTGTTCTTAGATAGGCTTAGAAGTGAACCTGACTACTACTTGTCAAAGAAGATGGAGGAATTGATAAAAGCTGAGTGAAAAGTTAGTGTTACAAGGCATCAATGCCAAGCTGCAAGGAAAAAGGCTCTATGATGGATTGATAATGAGTATGATGAGCAGTTTGCTCGTCTCCATGACTATGGAGCTGAAATCAAGCATGCTAACCAAAACTCAACTGTGGCCATTGAGATAGTGAGAAATGCAGAAGGCAACGATGTTTTTAGTAGATTTTATGTCTATTTTGAGCAGCAGAAGAGGAGTTGGAAAGACACTTGTAGACGTTTGATAGGGTTGGATGCTTGTCATATGAGAGGCAGAATGAAAGGACAAGTGTTGGTGGCTCTGGGAAGGGATGGAAATAATCAGATATACCCCATTGCTTTGGGTTGTGTTCAAGTAGAAAACACAGATAACTGGAGGTGGTTTATTAGAAAACTGAGGCAAGATCTGGAGTTAGGAGACGGATAGAGATACATTATTATGTATGACCGACAAAAGGTATATTATATTTGATGTTTTTGTGTTTTTAAAGCTACTTTATAACATGCTTTGTCGGTTTTATTGTTTTCAAATCGCACTTACTGTTTTTGATAAAGTTGTTGGTCACATGTTGTTGTCTTTATTTGATTTGTCACCTACTGTTACATGGTGTGTTTTGTCTACTGTTTTCTAATATAAGATTTGTTTTTTTTTGTTTATTAGGATTGATAAACACAGTAGAAAGTGAGGTTCCAATGGCTGAACATCGTATGTGTGTTAGACACATATACGCGAATCTGAAGAAGAGGATTGGTAAAAATCCTTACATGAACCCACTTGTGTGGACACTTGCTTGGAGCTATAACGAGGCAGAATATTTAAAGAACCTCCAGAACATTAAGGACCATAACAGTCGTGTGTACGCAGAGGTCTTAAAGGAACATCCACACACATGGTGCCGAGCATTCTACAATATCGGTAATTGCTGCGAGAACATGGGGAATAATTCAGTCGAGTCTTTAAATGCATCCATTGCTAAGGCCAGAACTAAGTCATTTGTTATTATGTTAGAGAAAATAAGGAGGATGGCAATGATTCGAATCTCTAAGAGATATGAAGTTGGAGTTAATCACAACGGTCTATGAACGCCTTATGTTGAAGACTTCTTGGCCAAAGAACTTGACATTGCTGCAGCTTGTATTGTTCATCGAAGCACAAATGGATTGTATGAGGTGGTAAGATCAGGTTGCTCATTTAGAGTCAATTTAGATGCTAGAACATGCTCTTGTAGGAAGTTTGACATTTGTGGAATCCCTTATGAGCATGCGTATGCTGTGATTATTTCGAAGAAGCTAGAGCCTCTAGAATATGTAGCTGACTGTTTCAGAACCGCCACTTGGAAGAGGACATATCAACAGGGTCTTGTACCAATGAGAGGAGCTGCATTTTTCCCATCAACAGATAGAGCAAATGTCTTATGAACCACAAGAAAAGAAACAGCCCGGACATCCAAAGACCGATAAGAGAAGGAGTGAACGAGTCTCTAACAAAGCCACAACGCAATCTGAAAAGAGTCATGCATTGCAGTGTTTGTGGTCAACCTAACCACAACTAAAGGTTTCACAAGGTCTATAAAACCTAACCACATCTCTATGTAAAACTTTAGTTTACTACCAAGCTAACTACTTGTATTTTGTTGTTGTAGAAGTTAGCTCACGGTGAATCTAGCCTCCAGATACAATCGAGTCAAGTGGACCCATCTCAAGCGGATTCAACTCAAGGCCAGCCATCAAAATCCTCTATCCACTATGTTGATTGAATTTCCCTTTACATGTTTTGTTGTTGTCTGTTTAAAAACTACTCCTTGTTGTTTTAGTTATCTACTTGGTAAGTTTATGAGATAAGCTATGTCTTTGTAAGTTTCTGAGGTGGACATAGATTTGTCTCTGTCATTCTCGATTAGGTTGACACAATGTAAACAATCCTTTTGGTTTAAATTCTTTTGGCTTATAATGAAAAATCAATCATTGTTGTCAGTGTTTATATTGGGTTGTCAATGATTCTATATGGTTCAACACAAATTCATTGAAGCTTGTAATCAATTCTTTTGGATTTATACGTTCTACATTGAAGCAGTGTTTGAACAACAAAGAAAATTCATTGAAGCTTGTTTCATACATAGAAGCTTTGACATTAAGATATTGAAACAAGCTTTGACACTGAGACATAAAACAAGCTTTTCATACTAGAATCTTGAAGCTAATACATCCAACTACAAATACTACAATCATGAGAACAACCACCTTATTGACCCAACTCTTAGCATCCATTAAAACTAGTTCAACTCTTTCTAATATGTCGCTCTCAAACTCTCTTTGCATCTTCTCAATTTCCAACCTTGAAGTGATGAGTTCTTGATGAAGACTCTGCATTTTCGAATCCAAAAACTCAATTTCACTCAGTATTGCTTCATCCATCCATTTGAAAATGTGTTTGTTGTCTTCAACCTACAAGCAAACATTCAATTCACGAAAATCTCAATTTCACTAATCAATCTTACATTCACAAAAATTAAACATGAGAAACCAATAAATTTGAAGAATTATTTACGCTCACCCTCTTAGCTAATGCATATGAACATCTGAAGAAGTATCAGTGAGGATTATTTTGTGATTTTGAGAGCTTCAGCTCAATTTTTTTTCCACACCAACAGCGACGAGGTACACCATCGACCCTACCTGTACGAGCAGATGAAGACTCAATCGTTGTTCCTGAGTTTTTGCTCATTTCGATTTTCAGTCTGAGCAATTTTTTTTGTTTTCCTCCTCTTCAATTTAGGTCATCGGGATTTCGCGATTTACTTACAATGAAAACGGTTTGAGAAGACATGAAAACGGGTTATACGGTTAGGGTTCAAAATCATTAACCGATTGGGTTTTACGATTGTACCAATAACCAATACATAACCTACAATTTTGCGTCATGTGTGTAATTATATAGTTATGATTAATTCGCGGTGCAATTGGATAGACACTGATACATAAGGTAAATCTGTGGTTATATAAAATTTGATCCCTCAAAATTACATATTAACAGGATTGTTCTACGTATCTAATTTTCTCCGTATTATATATTAAACATATATATATATATATAATTATTTTATTTTGGCGTATTTATATATCTATAGAAAACAAATTATATTTTTAAATTTTGTTTAATAATATTAATCTTTATCACCAAATATTTTATGTCAAAAAATGGTCATAATATTATGGAACTTGTCAATTTTTGCCAAAATCAATATAAACTTTTTTTATTATTTAAAAGTATAGACTTTTTGTTGACTTTGCCAATTTAAACCTTCCATTATTCAAAGTTAACCAAAACGTTAACCTCCGTCATTTCTTCATCAGTGTCATTGTTTACTACCATTATCTCTTAGTTTTCCCTAAAAATTAATACCTAAACCCCAAATCAAATCATTTTCTTCTTATCTCTCAATTTTCACCTTCATTTATCTCCTCTCTATCAATCTCACTTCTGTATTGGTCAATTCCTCTTCTATTCGTTCTCTTTCTCTTTCCTCACTTTGATTTCACGTGCCCTTTCGCTCTTCTCTTTTCCTGATGCGAATTTGCATATAAAAAAATCAGATTACTCAGCTAAATCATAGATTAGAAATTTAGAACCACATAAATACAACAGTATAGCGATCACATAACGTGCTTTGTAGTCGACTGAGGCATCAAAATTTAAAATTTTAATTCCTTAAAATTATACGGTATAATCGGTCACTTGGATTAGTTTTTAATTTCGTTTTATTTAGTTAAGTTAACAAAAAAAATATACGGTATAATCCAATCTAACAGAGAGCAAGTTGATTTGAGTCAGAAACGCTATCACAAAATTTAATGTTTTAACACTCAGATATAACAAGAAGAAAGAAAAGCAGAGAGATTATATAAAGACCTATAAAATACCTTGAACGATTTGAGAGTCCTAAAGCTTTCAATTTTTTGGTTTTCTACTAAATAGACTGATATAACCCGATCAAACTCCGTAAGTTATTCTACATAAAGATCAAATTCACAAACTACGACTAAAAGAGCAGAACCTAATGAAACCGGACATACAATAAGATACATCTCAAAATACGGGAAAATTTTCACTCTAGAATCTCAAACACCTAAGTCCCCATATATATACATACAGAAGTTGAAAACAAACCGAAACCCCAACATTTAGCCTTTGGACTGCGTTGATTGTACTGCAAAACTCACCACAAAACTCTGAGGTTTTCCAATATCGTTAGACATTTTCAAATTGAACTTCAATTCGAAGAAAATAAAGAGAAATAAATAAAAAGATTGGGGAGAAGCACAAGATCGAGATATCCAACCAATGATAGCAAATGTTAGGGTTTCACTTTTGTAAAAATTAAACAAAACAGTGTTTTGCAAGACAGACTAATTTCAGTATTATTATGACCATTTTCTCTTTTATATCTATTTAGAAATCCAACATAATTTTTTTGAAAAATACTTATCTTTATTTATAATTGTATAAGAAAAATAATAAAAATATCTCATATTAAGTATAAAATAAAAGTATAATTAAATAACAATTTTACATATAAAATTGTAAATATTTTCATATTATTAACAAAAAAATCATAATCTATTATATAAAGTTGGGTTCAACAGTTAGTAATCAACAAGATTTTTCCACGTATCAAATAAATTGATCCAAATATTTGCAGTAATTTTATATATTTTAAAGTATTATTTTGTTATAAAATTTTATATTTACCACAAAATATTTACCTCTATTCATAATTTTAACGTAAAAAGGATTATAAATAATTATCTTTATTCATAATTATAAAATTATTATATAAAGTTGGGTTTCAAAAGTTTCTAATCAATGGGATGCTTCCACATATCAAATCTAACAATTTAATATTGTACAGTATCATCGTATTATATAAAGTTTGTTTTAAAAGTTATTATTCAAAGGAATTCTTCCACATGTTAAATTCAAAGATTCAAAATTTTGCAATATCCCATTATATAAAGTTGAGTTTCATAAATTAGATATCAACAAGATTATTCCACAAGTCAAATCCAACCCTATCATATAAAGTTGAGTTTCAAAAAGTTGATAATCGACGAGATGTTTCCACATGTCAAATCCAAATTATATAAAGTTGGGTTTTAAAAGTTAGTATACAATGAAATTCTTCCACATATCAAATTCAACGATTCAAAATTTTGCAGTACTAACAAGATCATTCCACATGTGAAATCCAATGATTCTAAATTTTGCAATATCATATTATATAAAATTGGATTTCAAATCATGTTATATATTGTTGATTTTCAAAAATTAGTAATCAACAAAATTCGTATATATTTTCTAAACTACAATTTAGTATATATATATTTCACAAAACTTGTGCATCGCATGAGTCTATATCTAGTATTATATAAAGTTGGATTTTAAATATTAATATTCAACGAAATTTTTCCAAATGTCAAATCCAAATATTCAAAATTTTGCAGTATCTTATTATAAAAAGTTGTGTTTTAAAAGTTAGTTGTCAATAAAAAATTTCATATGTCAAATCCAATTACTCAATAATTTGCAATATGATAATATATAGAATTGGGTTTCAAAATATATTATATAAAGTTGATTTTCAAAATTTAGTAATCAATGAGATTCCTATATATTATCTAAAAGACTATATATATATATATATATATATTATAAAACTTGTGCATCGCACAAATCCATATCTAGTTATTATTCTTTCTGTTTTTTATAGTTGATGTTTTAGGTTTTACACACAAATTAAGAAAACATCAATTTGTTTTGTTTTATCACAATTTCCAAAATAATTTAACCAGTCACAAATCAATATACAGAATTCAAACATTCAAAATACATTAAATTTTGCATGGAAATCCTAAAACATTAACTAAGAAAATAATTATTATTTTTAAACATAATTAAATCTAAACAGAGGGAGCATAAAAAAATTTTCATGTTTTCCTAAGAAGGGTGTATATAGCAGTTAATTGTAAATAAAATTAGATTATTCAAATTTTATAAAAGTTAGATGATTTTGGATGAGTATATTCTAATATCCTTTATAAGTCCATTTTAAAACATAATATTTATAATTTTATATTTTTAACAAGACAAATATTCCAAAATACTATGAAACTAGATAAGGACACGTGTGCATTGCACGAGTTCTATATCCCTGTTTTTTGAATTATAGTTTTAGTATGTATTCCTGTTTTTTGAATCATAAAGCAGATATTTTTACCAAATGTGTAAGATAAATATCATTAATTTGTAAACTTTTACCCGCACTTATGGATGTTAGAATTATTAATAGCTAACAATAAAAAAAGAACAACTTTTTTAAAAATAATATATAAAAATTATGAGTTGAAATAAGATTTACATATCTCAAATTATAATTTATTTACAATTTTGTAAGAAAATACATTTTTTACTTATATGTTGATAAAAATCTAATATTATTTTATTTTAAACTATGTATGATATAGATATATATGATTATTTTATTTTAAAATCATAAATAAAAATAATTATTTACAATTCTTTTTATGTTAGTATTGTGAATAGAGTTAAATATTTTGTGGTTAAATATAAATATTTAAGAAAATATATAAAAATACTACAAAATTTAGAAGAGGAATTACTAAAAATGCCCCTTTTTGAATACGTTTTTTCAAAACATACCCCATGATTACCATTTCTCTCTTTAATTTTCAAGGGAAATTGTAGGTTTTGAAAAGGGTACATGCCAATAAGGGTAGTTTTGAAAATTCCCCAATTTAGAATAGTTAGATTTAACACATGCAAAAATTCTATTAATGAGTAACTTCGAGATCCAACTTTATATAATAAGATACCACAAAATTTAGGGATCGCTAGATTTAATACATAGAAAAATTACGTTAATGAGTAACTTTGAGATCCAGTTTTATATAATAAGATATAATTAGGATTTGATTTTATCTTTTTTTTAACAAAGTATAAATATGAAATAATTTTTGCTCGTTGGACAAGTAGAACAATCTTGTTGATTAGTAAATTTTGAAAACCAACTTTTTATAAAAGGATTTGAATTTTTCTTTTTTAGTAAAATATAAACATGGTGTACTTTTTGATCGTTAGATTTGACACTTGGAGCAGTCTCATTGATTTTTAAACATAAGTTTATATAATAGAATAAGGATTCTAACTTATCGTTTTAATAAAATAATAATAGAGAGTAATTTTTGATCGTTGGATTTGACATGTGGAACAATTTCCTGTTCATTAGTAAATTTTGTAACTCAACTATATATGATAGGATTGAATTTATCATTTTAAAAATAAAATATAAATATGGAATCTTTTTTATCACTATATTTGACATGTAGAATAATTTCGTTGATTCGTAGCTTTTGAAACCCAATTTTAATAAAAATATAAGTACAAAATAATTTTTGATCGTTGGATTTGGCATTTGGAACATTCCCATTAATTTGTAACTTTTGAAACCTAACTTTATTAATAGGTATAGTAACTTTTAATACCTAGTTTTATATAATAGGATTATAATTTTATTTGATCTTTTAAAATAAAATATAAATACAAAATAGTTTTTTTCGTTTGATTTGAAATGTGGAACAATCTCATTGATTAGTAACTTTTGAAATCCATTTTAACAATGCCATTAAACAATCCTATTTTATATAATAGGATAATAAGATATCATGTTAATAATAGTAAATTATAATAATGATACATTAAATTTAAAGTTTTATCTTTTCTTCTTGTTTGCATTGATTGTGTTGGATGTAAACAAAAGAGAAGGAATTACGTTGGAGAGAACTTGAAAGTTAAGGAAAATTGAACAAAAGCGTCTATATATTCATGTATATATATTTTTTGTCAACAATATTGAGCCAAAACTGGCAGGTCCATTAGCCAAGTTTCATCATAATGCAGGCAGCAAGACTCGATCCCAGGATGTGCAAGTGCGTCTGCCATTTAGTGGACTTACCTCTGCCACTAGACTAAAGGCCACTTGCATATATTCATGTATATATAGCAATTGATATTCATAATTCCCTTTTAGATTAGGGTGATGCATACAAATAAATATTTAGGAGATATATAGATAGTTATCATCTATTAGAATTAGGATCACAGATATAATATATATCTTAATATATAAAGACTATCTAATAAAGGCTAATCTTTTTATTTGAAGAATAGTATAAGTATATAAAGATAACGTTGATAATATTATTATATGAAGACTAATGTCAAAACCTTATGATATAAATACTATTTTATTATATAAAACTGATATCGATAATTATTTTTATTACTACTTTAAACATTTCCAGTTTTTTCATAATTTTATTTTTTGAACATACAATAATTTCAATTTTTTATTTGTAAAATAATTATATTACTTTTTATGTTAGGTAGGGGTGTTAAAATGGCTAAACCCAACCCATTATCCAATGAGTAAAATGAGGAGATATAGTAAAATGAGGAGAGAGTAAAATGAGGAGAGAGAGTAAAATAAAAAGAGAGAGAGTAAAAATAGAGAGAGAAAAAGAAGAGAGAGAGTACAAAGAGAAGAGAGTAAAATGAAGGGAGAGAGAGAGAGAGAGTGAAATGAGGAGAGAGAGTAAAATGAGAAGAGAGAGTAAAAATAATAGAGAGAAAAAGAGGAGAGAGAAGTAAAAAAGAGGAGAGAGAGTAAAAAAAAGGAGAAAGTAAAAATGAGGAGAGGGAGTAAAAAGAGGAGAGAGAGTAAAAAGAAAAGAGAGAAAAAGAAGAGTAAGAAGTAAAAAAGAGGAGGGAGAGTAAAAAAGAGGAGAGAGAAAGAGTAAAAAATGGGAGAGAGATAGTAAAATGAGGAGAGTGAGTAGAAAGAGGAGAGAGTAAAAATATAAAGAGTAAAAAAAGGAGAGAGAAGTAAAAAAAGAGGAGAGAAAGTAAAAAAGAGGAGAGAGAAGTAAAAATAGGAGAGAAAGTAAAAAAGAGGAGAGAGAGTAAAAAAATGGAAGAAAGAGTAAAATGAGGAGAGAGTAAAACATAGTGAGAAAAAGAAGAGAGAGAGTAATAAAAGAGAAGAAAATAAAAATATAAAGAGTAAAAAAGAGGAGAGAGAAGTAAAAAAGGAGAGAAAGTAAAAAAGATGAGAGATAGTAAAAAAGAGGAGAGAGAGTAAAAAATATAAAGAGTAAAAAGAGGATAGAGGAGTAAAAAGAGGAGAGAGAAGTAAAAAATAGGAGGGAAAGTAAAAAAAAGGAAAGAGAGAGTAAAATGAGGAGAGAGAGTAAAAATATAAAGAGTAAAAAAGATGAGAGAAAAGTAAAAAAAGAAAGAAACTAAAAAAGAGGAGAGAAAGTAAAAAGAGAATAGAGAGTAAAATGAGGAAAGAGTAAAAAATAGTGAGAAAAAGAGGAGGGAGAATAATAAAAGAGAAGAGAGTAAAATGAGAAGAGTGTGTAAAAAGAATAGAGAGAGAAAAAAAGGAGAGAGAAGTAAAAGAGAGGAGAGAAAGTAAAAAAGAGGAGAGAGAATAAAAAAGAGGAGAGAGAGTAACATGAGAGAATGACTAAAAAAATAGAGAAAAAAAATGGGTTGGTTTGTTGTTCAAATTTTAAATGTTAACAAGATAATCAGTCAACCCGTTTCGACCCATCAACCCATTAGAACCCAACTCACTCCAACCCAAAACCATTTAACCCATTAACTCATTAAACTTGTTAACCCATTATGGTCAAAAATTTCAACTCCAATGGATTGATGGGTATGGGTTGAGTTGGGTTGACCTATCACTTTTTACTCATTTTGACACCCCTAATGTTAGGATAGTAATAAATATATATAAATATATTTTTTTTACTGGAAGATCATATAATATTAAACAAAAGAGAATACAGTGTTAGGATACGATTAAAGAATACATAAGTGATAACAAGGGTTTTGGCCTAAGTGATCAAATCATTGAAGCATGGTGGTAAGTAAGTGGATGTTGAACCAATACTCACTAGTTACTTGCAATCAATCTACCTAATACTAAATCCTATTCTAGGCAACCTATCAATCTGTCATAAAGATAGGCTATGTTTTCATGTAAGCTTGCAATCTAGCCAATATGACAAAATAGACTAAAAGACAAATCAAAATAGAACATAAATTTCCAAAACAGAAAAATGATCAATAAACAAAGCAAGATAAAGAAAATAAATAAATCTAAGATAAAAAGCATGAATCTAGAGGATAGGAGGTGATTGATCGGCGGTCAACTCGCTGATCCCACCTCGCCAAGCTATATAAGGCAATTTTTAGACCGGGACAAGCTAGATCAACTCATTCTCATGGTGAAGACCCCTTTCC
>OVBA01008864.1:0-11639 GCA_900406435.1 Lepidium aucheri | reverse complement strand
ATCTATATATATTATTCATTTTAGAATCAAAATAACCAAAAAAACTTGAATGTACATTTTTAAAATTAAATTATGGTTTTTAAAACCTTTTTTTAGTTTTTTTGTAAATTTTTTTTATAAAATATTAATTAAAAACGCGGATACCCGAACTCGAACCGAACCCAATTCGAAATAGAAATTTTTCTAAGAACTGGAACCGACCCGAACCCGAAATTAAATATCCGAACTGGAGCCAAACCCACAAAAATACCCGATCGTATCTTATATGGGTAAACCCGAAATACCTGAAACCCGAAATACCCGACCCGATCAGATACGGATACCCGAATGCCCAGGCCTAAGCGTAACTGTTGATCATGTGCACGCTAAATATGAATTTCATTGACTTTGGTCAGTATTATTTTTCTATAAGATATTTTAAGGCTAATTGAACATAGACTTATTTGTTTGGGATGTTTTTGCCCATTTCATTTTTTAGGGATTAATTTTAGAATTTTGTTTTCGATATATTTAGGTCCAAAACAGATTTTGAGACCAACTTTTATTTTGAAGAATTTTAATTTTCATTTTGAATTCAACTTTTAAAATTTTCTCTCAAGTTTTTCTGCTTCCCGCCATCTTGTTCTTCACGATTTGGATGAGTGATTTAAAATTCAAGTGACTGAACTAAAAACTGATATTTTTTCTATCTTCCTCTCTTATATCCGATCGTGATGAACTCCATATTGTTTGATTTTGTTTTTGTTTTTATGATTTGCGAGTAGTGATCGAGCTAGTTTCATGGATTGAGTCGCTTGAGATGATCTAGGATGTTTAGGCTAGCAATTGGTGTTTAGATCTAAGTGATCCATGTCTGATCGGTGTTGTTTTTTTAGGTTTGAGTATGATTAAATAGGAACCAAAAATGCTTGACATATATAACCTGAAAGGTGTTTGATCGTATGTCCGATAGACTGATCTAGACGTCTTAACAAGTTATTGAACGAGAGTTGCAAGTAATGCGTCATGTGGCTAGTATATTAAGTGATATTTGCTTGCTTGCTTAGTCAGTTAGGGTTAACGCAAGTTTGAATATGAGCTAGGTAAGTAAAGAAGCTTAGACCACGACAGTGGATTAGTTTATAGCTGAACATGTAGGCTAATGGATTAGCATCATTGACGTTTAATTGAATGAACTGCTTGTCTATCTGTTTTTGGGTTGTTGATAGTTAGATTAGATCTCATTCCACAAAACAAGTGTCTATTTGAGCTATTATTTCAAATCATTTTAATTTTACTTTGTTTACTTGCATTGCTTTGTAATCAATTTTGGTTTGGTTTAATTTTCTATTACATGACACTTGTTTGCTTGATTGTTTGTCATCCCATTTATCTACCTAGATTAGACTTTTGTGTGTATTCTCTGTGCATGCTTGCAATAAGTGGATTTGATCCCTTCACTATTACAACTACATTGTAATCATGCGGTTGTAAAACACGAGAGTAAAACTTGTGTACATGCTTTACGAACAAAATGAATCCTCACTTACGAAAATGATAACAAAAAAGCTGAAAGATAGAGACTGATTCGATCTATGTGTGTATCGGTCGGTCTCAACCTCACAATATTTTCAGTTACATTCATGTTAATGTAAGGACCGATCGATCCATGACTTTTTGAAACTGAGATACGTGTTGATTGTTACGTTCAAGTAAATATAGGGACCAGTTTTGCATGGAGACTTCCTCCATAATTTTTAGTACACTTCCTATATTAAATCTGCCAAACATACATGCAATAAATCTATCAATAATTCAGCAAATTTTTAAGAATCTGTCAAAATTATGACATATTTGCTGTAATTTTGCCAAAATTCTGGTAAGATTTCTTGTAAATCTATCAAAATTATAGTAGACTTGTAGTAACTGTGCTAAAATTTGGGTAGGATTGTAGTAAGAGCCTATTTGTTTCTTCATCCACCAACTATTGTGACATCTAGATGGAGATGTTAATTGTTGTTTGTTTAATGCATAATTATGCATTATCTAGATGGAACTGTTAGATAGAGCATCTCAATTTAGTTTAAATTTCAAAAATTTCTAGATGCATTTAGAAGAAGCAATTGGATGGAGATGTAGTTCAAAAAAATTAAAAGACTATAATACTTTTTTTGTTCTTTCTTATTTTTTTTTGACTCTTCTCTCTTTCTCCTCTCTTTTTACTCACTCTCACCTTTTTTACTCCCACTCTTCTTTTTCATTTCGTCCCTTTTACCATCTCTTTTTTTTACCCTCTCTCTTTGTTTTTTACTCACTCTCCTCTTCTTTACTCCCTCTTCTTTTTTTTACTCTTTCTCCTTTTTTTACTCTCTCTCATCTTTTATATTTTCTCCTCTTTTTTTACTCTCTTATCTTTTTTACTATCTCTCCTATTTTTACTCTTTTCGTTTTTGCTCTCTCTCTTCATTTTATTCTCTCTCCTCTTTTTACTCTGTCTCCTCTTTTTTATTCTCTCTCCTCATTTTTACCCTCTCTCCTTATTTTTATTCTCCCTCCTCAATTTACTCTCTCCTCAATTTACTCTCTCCTCAATTTACTCTCTCTCATTTTTACTCCCTCTCCTCAATTTGCTCTCTCTCCTCTCTTTTACTTATCTCTTAATTTTTACTCTCTCTCATCTTTTTACCCTCATTCCTCATTTTATCCTCTTTTTCTTTTTTACATATCTCTCTCTTTTTTTACTTATCTTTTTTTTTTACTTATCTCTTTTTTTTACTCTCTCTCTCCTCATTTTAGTCTATCTCATCTAATTTACTTATATCTCCTTTTTTATCTCTTTCTTCATTTTACTCTATCTCCTTTTTTTTATCTCTCCTCTTTTTACGGTCTCTCATCGTTTTTATTCTCCCTTCATTTTATTATCCATCCTCTTTTTTACTCTCCTTTTTTTTCTCTTCTCTTTTTTGTTCTCTCTTTTTCCCTCTCTCTCACCTCTTTGTTCTCTCTCATGTTTTTCTTTGTATTCTTACTTGAAATAATATTTAAAAATGTTAAAAATAATATTATTTGATTACATATAAATTTAATTGAATTAATTAAAACAATACATAATAGATAAATCATGTTCTTTTTGGTCATTTTATTGCTAAATACATCTATATAGAAATACATGTTCACTAAACAAATAAACATACATATATATATATATATATATGTTACATCTAGATGTATAAACCAACTTAGAAACAAACATCTAACTATTCCATCTAGATAGTGTATCCACATGATGAAACAAATAATACCTAACTCTACCAAAATTTGACATAGTTCTGATATATATGCCAAAATTTGGTAGACTTGCACTAAATTTGCCAAAATTGAGTAAGACTTGTAGTGTGTTTGCCAAACCTGAAAATTTATTTTTAATAGTAAGATTATTTGAAATACTTAATCTTTTATTATTTTATCAATTCAAATAATAGTTTATTTTAATTTTATAAACTTATTTTTTGTAATTTTTTATATTATCCACATCTAATAATTTAATTCTTGTAAAATAAATTTCTCCAAATACTAATTTTTATATTATTATTACAATATTAAATTTTCTTATGTTTGTAGGTGGCCTTTAGTCTAGTGGCTAGTGGTAAGTCCAGCAAAGAGAAACGCACTTCCACACCCTTGTGGTCCAATGTTAAAAAAAGAAAATATTTTTATGTTTATTTACATTAATTTATACTAAAAATATTATTGGTGAAACAACGACATGAACAAAAAAAAGTAGAGAGAGGAACCAAGCTATCCGTGTAGTTTCTCAACCTATCATTCTTTCTAATGATCTTTTGTATGGAGTGTTGTTTGACCATCAGGTGGTCTTCGATAATGCAACTGAAAAACTAAAAATTGCAATTGGAGTTCTGGACAAAATGAAAATGTATTTGAAGCTTATACTAAGTAAGACAGAGTAGTAATGGAAGAAAGAGTCTGATTTTAGTTAGGGATGCTGAAAATGATCCATTAGCCTGCAAACTATCCTAAGACTTTAGCCCCCACCGATAATAAATCTAATTAGATAAAGGGAAATGTATCATTTTTGAGTATGAACCTAAAGCCTTATTCCTAGTATCATTTATTTCCAAGAATCTCGATCTTAAGCTGATGCACAAAGTTTTCAGAGTAGCATGTCAACGCATTGCTCTGGATCTTATTCCAGATTCTTTCGTTGATCTCAGTTTCAATAGCAAATGTTTAACCGTTGGTGGTCACACTGTTATTTTTGTTGGAATATGATCAAGTCTTCATCGTATATCATTAAACAACTTTAGGGTTTTGTATAACTATAAGTTTTATGTGTGTTATTTGTATAATCGATTAGGCTTAAGTAAAAGGTGTGAATCGAATAGATGCATTGTATGTTTGTGTCTTTAGATTTAAGGATGTCTCTTATAGACATAACCTTTGATGAATCACTAGAAGATAGATATGGTAATCTGCGCGCTTATTTGCAGGGAATTGAAGAAGCAAATCTAGGAATTATTTACTGGTCTTGAAATTGATGAGCATAATAGATTCAAATATCTATTTATATCTTTTAGTGCCTCAATAGCTGGTTTTCAGTATCTCAAGAGAGTTGTAGTTGTGGCTGGATGTTATCTAACTCGAAAGTAGAGCACATAAATGGCAAGATAACCTAACCTTAGTCGATTCTCCTGAGTCCGTTTCCCACATACCCCATAAACAGCAAGCAGATCATCAACACTTGGTCCTTTATCTATATGCACTCCAAGAATCTCCTAAAAGCTCTTATCTCATTGGTCACTGCACATTCTAGGGTATCCAAATCATCAACCCAATCACAGTTGAGTTCGACGAATAAATTATAATTTTCAAATATAAGAATTACAAACATATGTTGTTAAACCTATACCATTACATATTTGGTTTATGAACTATTTGATCTTTTTGATTTAATATGACCACCTTTTGAGAAGTTTTATTTTTCTTACTTCAAAACAAATCATAATTACATTGCGTAAACATAATTTTAATCAAAATATTACTTTGTTTAATTTTTAATTTTTGATTATAATTCAGGTACAGACTTCACCAAAAGTCTACAATGCAGACTTTACCGGCAGTCTACAACCATCGAGTAGATTTCACCAGAAGTATGCAATATCTTCAAAAGCTTAAACCCTAAACTCTAAACCAAATATTAAACCATAACTCAAATATTTCCTCTTTAATGCTCAATATCTAAACAAAACTTTTAATAAAAAGTTAAAATTTCTTAATACTTTTTTTATAAATTATAATTTTCAAATATAAGAATTATAAATCCTATATAATTACCAACATATGTTATTAAACCTTTAAACATAACATATTTGATTTGTAAACTATTTGATCTTTGTTGATTTAATATGACTATGTTTTGAGAAATTTTATTTTTCTTACTTCAAAAGAGTTCATAACTACATGGCGTAACAAAAATTTAAATTAAACATTATTATATTTTGTTAATTTTAAATATCGATTATTATTCAGGTGCATACTTCACTGGAAGTCTATATTGTAGATATCGTTGGCAGTCTACAATGTAGACTTCACCAAAGTTCTACATTGTCTGCAATGTAAACTTCATATGAAGTCTACAATTTGTTACAGTGATATAAACGTAGTTTGGTCTCTAGTTTTTTTGTTTGATCATGAAGGAAAATATTATAATTTTACTATATTTGGAGGTTAGTTTTGCATATGATTGAAATTTTGGTTACTTTTAGCATTTAAACTCAATTTTTTATTACTTTTGCAATAACCCTTTTCTTATGTTGTGTTTTTCATTGTAGTTTTACATATATGAAAAGATCTCTTATAATATTGTGTCTTTTCATTGTAACCTTCCTTTTATAATTTATTTTATTTGTTATTATATAGTTGTTTGACAGGTTATATTATTATTTTAACTATTTAACATCTTAACTATTAATATTAGATTTTTTTTTCTGATTTCAGAAATACTTTATGTAAGGAACCATGTTATACTTTTAGTATTATTTATAACTATAAGATATATGTAGATTTTTTATGGAAAATCTAAAAATATAAATTTTTTTAAGGCTGTTGTTGTGGATGTATTAAGTTTTGTTGCATGCAACTCATACAAATTATTTTAAAAAAGTAACCATCACTTGATATCATCACTCAAAATATATTTGGTTAAATTGATGACTATAGGTATTTCATTTATTTTAAAATAATGAATTTTGTAAATTTATTTTTAAAGGATACAATAACCACATTCAACTTAACACAACTTTGAATTCATCAAAACTAAAAGGATAGAATAATAATGTTATACAAATACAATTCTGAATCAACATACCAATTGCGAAAATAAACTTTAAAACTGGATATAAATAGGTTCCAAAAAATTATAATTGAAAATATGTTATGTAAAGTCACAATTATATATTTCAACTGTATAATTAAAAGTTATGAAGGAATAATCAGAATCATATAAAATAAAACCATGCACGAAAAGAAACGACTAATAAAATACAAACGTACATTGTTTTTATGAAGATTGTTATTATTATATAGACTATTATTTTTAGTTCAAAAGTTTAATATTGATAAATTAAGGATGATTGTTGAGTTTAAATCTCTTCATATTATTTAACTGTTAAAATTATTGTTATATTATCATTGTCTCAAATAATTTTAGTTAACATACTAGTTTTTAAATTGAATAAACTTTCCTTATAACATCATTCAATTTTCTTTTACTACATATTGAGGTTTTCATTTTATTTTATTTTGACAAAAATATAGTTCGTTACAATATAAATAAAAGTTCATCAAAAGTTACGTCATTAGTTTGATACACACTATAAATTCATAAAATAACCATTGATACATATATAAGAATGCATATTTTTTTAGGGAAGAGGACTTTCCTTAGATTTATCTTTTGTAATTATGTTGTCACCTAACTTACTATATCTGCAATTGTAATGAGTAATTCATAAAAAACAAAGAAATTTGTTTTCTTTTCATAAAAGTGAAGCATAAGTGATCCAAACATAGATATTAGAAAGGAAATATGCCTTATATATAAATATATGATTTATAATAAGAATAATTTAGTAGCAGCTTGAACCAAACAATTCAAGAGTATTGCAGATGGGAGATTTTTCCTTTGGATCTCGTTCTGGATTGAAATATAGTTCATGTTTGTATTCGGCTTCATTACACATTTTCTTACAAGTGTTTTCATAAACAATATGAGTCGCGTTTTTAGCAATTTTCAAACATTGGGTTGGGCAGTGTTTGAGACAAATTTCCACCTTATTTGAATGAGATACATGTGCAATAAATGTTATCAGTAATAACATGATAATCATGAAAGCATTGCAGGTATTCTTAAAACTTTTTCCCGCCATAGCTAAGATAATTTTGAATGAGTTTTGACCCTCTTTTTCTTTGTGATTTCGTAATACAATTATTTTGCTCAAAAATTAGTGCAGAATGCTTTTGTAATTTATAAAGTGAAATGGTTTCTCTATTTTAAGAGAATCTTTTTATTATTTGGGAGTTAGTTTTCTCTATCTTAAGAACTTCATGTTAGTATTGTTTAAAAGTTAATTTTTATTGTTATTTTTGTTTATTTTAATTTTACTTTTCCAGATTAAAAAATTACTATTTTGTTTTAATAACTATAATTTATTATAAAACAATTATCTTGTTTTATTTATTGTTTTTCAAAAAATGTATATATAAAAATATTTCAGTTAAGGAAAAAGACATAAACACACAAATTTGGGTTAATCTAACTAATTTTTTTAGTAAACTAAAGATATTCATTAACTAGCAAGTGGCCTTTAGTCCAGTGGTAGGAGTAAGTCCAATAAATGGCAGGCGCACTTGCACATCCCGGGATCGAGTCCCGCTGCCTGCATTATGCGAGAACTTTGGCTAATGGGTTGGCTAGTTGTGGCTCAATATTGTTGACAAAAAAAGATATTCATTAACTAAAAAGTAGTTGGAAGTTTAGAGATAGCTGTTTCTAACAAGCTGTCAGCCTCTCTATTACAATCGTGCTTAACAAACAAAAAAATTAATGTTATGAAATGCAGAAGATAGAAATAAAGTATTAAAGATAACACTCTGGATCTATTTTAGAACATTCTAACCTTCAGTTATCTTGTTAAGGCTGTTGTACAAACATTCTCTCATGGCCAGACATTCAGCTATTGAGGATAATTTCACAAATCTCTTGAAGCAAGCTTACTGAAAGATGATTGAATCCTTCTTGGACTTTAAAATCCAGCCGAGTGAAAGATGATTGAATCCTTCTTCGACTTTAAAATCCAGCCAAGACCTAAGTTGGTGGTCTCAAATTTTCAAGGTACATCCGTAAATAAGATTAAATTCTCTAATCTAGGTTCGTCCTTGTTGAATTGACAAATCGAGTTTGTTTTTCCATATATGCTATGCGCTTGTTGCCACTCATATGCATCTTTTACGTCTTTTTTCATCGTATCCATGGGGGAAATCATCAAATTCTTTGTCTGATTCCTAGCCCACCATATCCCCCATGGAATCCATGGGATCAAAGGCATGTAACTTGTAAAAACTCGATCCCTCCACTCAATTAAATCTTTTCAGCCCCAGTCTTCTCTCAAGTTTTGAGCATTTATTATAAAAATTTCAGATCAGATCTTCAGGGCAAATATGCACTATATAAGGATGTTTTTTTGACTTTGTTTCCTTGCAGTGAGGACATAAACCTTCAACATTGCCCTTTCTTTTTCTCAGGTTTTCACCAGTTGGAAGCGTTTTAGTCATCATCTTCCAGAGGGAGAGTTTTAGCTTGGGGGAGATAAAGGTGTTCCAGATCTGTGTATTCTACTTGAAGTTGCTGGCGTGTTTTTGATCTAGTATTGTTTGTTGTAGATTGATCTGATTGTGTAAATACCTGAGCTGTTTGGTAGCCAAATATAAGAGTCTGGTTTTCCACAAGTGCTTATATGAATATTGCATATTTTATTTTCTATCTATAGGAGGATTCATCTAATTGTTCTTCATCCTAGGTGTGCTTGTTGGTGATATTAAGTATGATACTAATATATCCTTCTTTTGTAGGCCCAAATAATGTTGATGGGTGATGAAGAGATAGCCAAGAATCCGACCATATAAAAATATCTTTTCCATCTGCTATTGATTTTCCTAGATGCTATTTTATAATGTTCTTTCCTATCAAGATGCTCTTCCAGCCATGCATGTGACATCAACAATGAAGCTTCACAATCCATGAATGTGTCATTATTAACATACTCTGACATCAACAATGAAGCTTCACAATCCATGAATGTGCCATTATTAACATATTTTCTGATTAGTAATTTTGACATTAAGCTATTTCGATTATTGAGGATTCTCCAACTTATCTTTATAAGTAGTGATCATTGAATTTCTCAACGTCTCCAAAATCCACATATTTTTCTTTTGTTAATCTTGTCGATGATACCCAACATTTTTTTTCTTGACTAGCATTCCACCGAAATCTTGTTAGAATTGATTGTATTCTATTCATGATTTTAAAGCAACCCATAGAGTAAGTAGGAATTGTAGCAAAGACTAACTGGAGCATTACAAGCTTCCATCCGGTTGATAGGAATCTTGCAACTTAACTCCTTGCCATGTTTTTGATTCTTTCAATTATCAATGAGAAGAGATTTTTCTTTGATCTCCCAAAAAATTCATATATACTCAAGTATTTGCCCATACTACCTGATTTATTGATCTGCAACTCTTTCTTGACACTCTTTTGTATAGTTAGCTTGGTTTTAGCTTCAACAATTATGCTCGATTTGTCAAATTGATAAGTTGACTTGAACATGCCTCATATTTGTTTAGAATAGATTAGATTAGTAAGCCTTACAACTTTTTTTGTCTGAATGGCAGAAAAAACATAGTGTCATATGCAAAAAAATAAGTGATTGAGTCTTGGAATTTTCTTTGAGATTTCTATGTATTTTAGTATTCCATCATTTGAGTTTTAATCTAACTAATTTAAAGTTGAGTTAGTAAACTTTAACTTGGCATTATTATTAGTTAAATAAGATTATGTGTCTATAAGCATTCTCAAGTTAGTTACTCTTAACTCTCTCTAACAAAGATGATTTTCGGCGATGAGGCTTCTTTTAGGCGATGAAGGTGTGTTCCGACGATCCGTGTGTTAACCCTTAGACAATGTCGAAGCAAAAGCTTCAATGCGCCTTCTATGCGTCTCATTATGTCAGATCTGCCAACGAAGGTGTTTCTATATTTACCCAATAGGCCTTTTTCAGTAAACTTCATGATGAAATCCAGATTTCTGGTGATAATCGGGTCTGATAGCTTAATATTCGTTGATCCATTTCAACAAATAAGTCTCTTAGTCATACTAGAGCTGCCGTTGAATTCTATTAATTGGTATTACCCTTTCAACATTATGTGGAGCCCAGAATTAAGACTACTAAATTATGTTTGGATCAATCTTGTACGTTTCAGAAGCTGTAGAGTTAGGATGCAGGTCTTAATTTTTAGACTAGATAAACCAGGCTTTATTCTTAGAATTCTATTTATGGTTAAGCTGCTTTATCATAAGGTAATTACAAGAAATTATGATGTGCAGGAGAAAATATATGTCGATTTAACCCTAGCCCCTTTTCATTCTATGTTATTGAAATTTCAGCTAACACACACTAAACTGCTTATAATAGACTCATGGAAATTATGTTTTTTCAAGAAGACTCATGGAAATTTCAAGGAGCGCCAAGACATGTGCATTGTATTACTAAATTTGGCTTGCATTGTGTCACCAAGACAAATGACGGTTTTCGAATTGTTTGGTTTTCTTTCTACGGTCATACTAAGTTTAGAATATCCTTATAGAATATTTTTCTTACTTTGTTTTAATAATCGCAGAAATGAATAGTTTAACTATTTTCCAAAAAAATTTAAAATCAATTGCATGTAAGATAAATTATTCTTGCTGTTTTTGGATAAATAATTTGAACTGCTGTCGAATCTTCCTTTTTTGGCTATAAGAATCATATCATTACTACTTCCTACAACTGCTCACATTGCAGTGAACTATTTTCCGGAAGAGTTAATGAGATTTTATTTTTTTAATTTTTTGTCAACAAGTAACTATTGGATCGACAACAACACCCGATTCATAGCCTAAGAGCAACTCCAATGGTAATACCATTTTTGGTGTTGAAATTACACAAAATTTGGTGTTTTGATGTCTTACTTTTTCTTTCAACTCCAACCACAACACCAAATATTACACTAAAAATAGTATTCCGTATTATTATATTATTAAATAAAAATTTAACCTTTTAATAATTTATATAAATACAAATTATTATTATAATTATTTAATTATTAATTATAGAAATTTGCACTAAATAGATTATAAAAGTATATAAGATACATTTATCACATATATCATATTAATTTACCTATGNAATAAAATATTAAATTAATTAAAATAATTTTAATTATATAAAAATTTAACTACAGTTAATTATTTTTATAGATTAAATTAATTTTTCAATATAACTACAATTAAAACTTTACATTAATTATAATTATAGTTTGATATA
>OVBA01008863.1:230-11641 GCA_900406435.1 Lepidium aucheri | reverse complement strand
TATATATATATATATATATATTTGTTATAGTATTACTAGATAGAATACTATAAGTAAAATCAATTATAAAAATCTGTAATCAAGGCAAAAAAAATTTATTGATGTTAATAATTTTTTTTTCATGGAATTGTTTTTTTTGTCAATAATATTGGGCCACAACTGGCCGGCCCATTAGCCAAGTTCCTGCATAATGCAGGCGGCGGGACTCGATTCCGGGATATGCAAGTACGCCTGCCATTTAGTGGATTTACTCCTGCCACTGGACTAAATGCCACTTGCTCATGGAATTGTTTTGTTGTATAAACATTTTCTTCAAAAAAAAACTGTTTTTGATAAACACAAATGTTCTTCACAAAAAAAAAGTTCTTTATAAAATAAAATCCATACACCCTAAAATCGAAATCTACTCAACACATTCTTCCATTCTATGACCGATTACATTATTTATAACCTAAAACCGGATAAAAATTCATTAAACAAGTTTAATTTTTATATAAAACTCAAATCTATGTAAAATTCAAAACTAGCATACTTTGAATCAGTGATTAAATAGAGACTTACATGTAGAGGATGCAAAATCGACGGTAAAGGAAGAATCGGCGGTGGAAGACGCAAAATCGTCGGCAGAGGAGAAAAGGCTCGAAAATGGCGGACATATGAGAAAGGAGAAGAAGAAGGTCAATTTTGAGATGTAGGTTAAGACCCGTAGGGGTCCGTAGGTTTCCATCGGTTTCTCATTAATGACATGTCGGATCCCGTTGGTTAAGGCTTACCCGTAAGGTTCCATCAGTTTGGCCAAACATTTTGCCAATTTTATTTCCCTCCCATTTGCGGTCGGTTTCTGTCAGAATGGGGACCTACAGAAATCGACGGATCTAAATATTTTAATTATATGTGATTGATTTTTCCGTTATGCTCTCATATGGGATCGATTAATCCGATTTAAAGTGATAAATGAGTCTCTTTAATTATAATTTGTAGATTAGGAGCCAAATTATTTTACAACTTCTCATATGTATGCAACATACCAATTGAAGTGCAACATAATTAGTAGAACTAAATCAAACATAATTAGTACAACATACGAATTTAACATAAAAAGTGCAACATCAGCTACATAAAAGTACAACACCTAAACCGAAACATACTGAACCAAAGCATATCATAAGTAGTAGTACATGAGCTTAACATATATCGCCGATATGCCAACAGAACGACAACGCAAAGCAATGCTTGCAAATGATGTGGATGTCATGGAGATTAAACTCATAGGACGACATGTCCTCTAATATCCCCCACCTTAGCAATTCTTGGAAGAGCTGCCTTGCAGGTGTGCTCATAGCTCATATCTGGTCACAGACTTGGTAGCCAATGTAGCTTTCTTTTTCAATGTCAGGTACGTGCTGAAGAAACAACCCGAACACCGATTTCCCACATCTTTGTTGCCGTAGAGGCAAAGAAAAGCTGCACAAGCGAAACATGCGTACAAGAGATATGGTTCTGTATTGATTAGGTAATTAATACCTTGTTGTGACGGACTAGTTGTTGCTAGGATTCGTAAGTCAACAACGTATTGAGCAGTTAAGTGAACAACATCGAGGCATCATTCAAGGAATGGTTGGTATGCTGATTCTGGTTCACCTAGCTGCGGGACGAAGATGAACTCGTCAATATCTACATGGCGCAGCACATCTGGAGAATCCACTATCTTCTTGAAATCAAGACCAGCTAAAAGAAAAGGCTTCAACTCCTGGAACCCACCTTTTCTCACACGACGCACTATATTCGAAACAATATCGATTGGAAGAAAACGTATTTTTTTCTTTCTGTTAGTTTTTGGGTGAGGAAGAACCTTAATTTATAATTGAATTAGACGATGCACATTCCAACCGTTGATCTTTCACAGAGTCCATCCCACCGTTCATTTTTCTCGTCTTATCAAGTCAGGCATTTTTCGCTTTTACTAAAAGTCTATTTTTTACTAACTACACAATTACCGTTAGATGAAAGTTAGTAACATTTAATGGTGGTAATCCCATGGCTTGTTCGAAACGATTCTTTAATTACTTATAAATTGTAAAATAGGGTGTATATGACAAATAATTTTACCCGAATACTAGTATTGTAGGACATGGTCATATATTTATATTTATGTGATTTATTATAAATTTCGTATTATGTCTTCAATTTTATAATTTATCTTTAATTTTATTTGATGTTATGTGATTAATCAAATAAAATGAAATAACTTAGATTATAAAATAAAAAAAACTTAGATTATAAAACATTACAAAATACATGGCAGAACATTATAACAATATTGAAAAAACATTAAAACATAATAACTAAATTTATAAAGCATTACAATATTTATAAACTAAATCATATCCATTATCATCCAAGAAACTGACAGGCCAAAGCAGTGGTGGCAAAAGTACGATTGAATTAGTGATTAAATTCACAAGCCGGTATGGATTCATGGTTAAATTTGAGCCTTCCTCAGAACAAATGACTGCCAGGTATCGTCATAGCTTGTATCTACTCAGATACTTGGTCAGCAATTTGGGTTGCTTCATCAATGTTAGGTACCATTTGAAAAAATGACTGCAACACCGGTAGTTCCACATCTTTGTTACCACAAAGGCAAAGAAATGTTGCACAAGCAAAACGTGCATAGAGGAGATGTGGTGTTGCATTGAGTAAGAGACTTATACATTCTTCAGACGGACCAGTCGTTGTGAGGATTCGCAACCCAATCACATACTGAGCAGTATGGTTAGCAACAGTTTTGCAAGGATCCAGAAATGGATGGTACGATGAATTTGCTTCACCAAGGTGCGTGTTAACGATATACTCAGTCATGTCTACATTGTGTAAAACTTCTTCTGGATAAACCATTTTCGTGAATGTAAAACCAGATAAAATAAATACTTTCAACTCTCAAAAGCCTTCTTTTCCCACACGACGAACAATATCGTAAACTATATCAAGAAGACGAGAAGACATTTTGTTTAATTTTGGTAGTAAACCAAACACTTAAAATCACCAATTTATAGAAGTATAGAAATAACGGTAGTCATCGGTTCCCATAGGTTTAAAACCGATGGCAACCCAAGGAATCTGAATTTATATTAAAAATAATAAAAATGCATTAAACTGTCGGTGTCCATCGAATTATCAATCCTTACTTGATTGACAAAACCACGTAGTTCATTGACTCAACTATGCAGGTGTGGTTACAGCTACATTTTGTCGGTTTCCATCAGTTGCTGAACCTACGGAAACCGATGAAATTAATTAAACCTATTTTTTACTTGTTTTCCTTTGGTTACCATCGTTGCTGAACCTACAGTAACCGTTGGACCGTATAAAATCATTTTTTAATCACGGTCTGTCGGTTTCCATCGGTTGGGAACCTACGGTAACCAACGGTTCTTATTAAATTTTATTTTACTTAGTTAAATCCTTTTTTTAATCTCTGGAAGACTATATACACACATGGAGAACGTTTGTTTGTTTAAGTTGTAACAAAATAGGAAAGTATTGTTTGTTTGTTTAAGTTCTACCCTTAGAACGTTTTATAATTCATTAATGCACTCAACTTATTATTCTACTTCACAAATTAATGTTGATAAGAAAGACTTAAAAGTCTTTTAACTTTCTCTCAAATAGTTAATTCAGTGTGACATTCTTTCACGTGAATGTGTAACTTCACATAAAAAACATGAAATATGTTATACATTGTTTAATACATTGTTATACGAAAAGTACATATAGAACGAGTTACTCGCCATCAGTGACATCGACATCCTCATCCGTGTTTGAGCTATCTTCATACTCCTCCTCAAACTCTAGATCTTCATTATCAGAAACGTCATGAAGTGTTCCCAATGCTTGCGACGTCATATCAACACATAGATTAACCTCAAGTGAAATCTCCAGTGGGCCTAATGTACCCGGTGATGGTTGTTGCATGGCGTCCTCCTCAGAATTTTCATGTAGTCTTCCTTTAGGAGGGTTTGATGTCACAGTTATCCACCCGTCATACCGACTTGACACACGAGGATAAGGAAGATAAGTCACTTGATCTGCTTGCGATGCAAGGATAAACGAATCATACTTTTCCAACTTTCTTCTTGAGTGCACGGATGTGACCCCAAAATCATCCACCCGTACACCAACTCCCAGAAACGGATTGTACCAGTCGCAGTAGAAGACGATACACTTTAAGTCAAGCATCCTAGGTTAATGAACCTACAAAATTTCTCGTAAAACACCATAGTAGACCATATTGCTCGATGATGAAGATACTCCGTAATCACTTGTTGGTATTTTCCTTCTTTCCCTCAAAATATTGAATTTGTAACCTAGAGTAAAATACATAGGGAATGACTTGGCAAATAGTAGTGGACCGACAGCAAAATCTTCCAACCAAGTGGGAACTGTTTGACCCTTATTAGTGGCATGTCTGACTTGTGAAAATTGTATTCATCTATTTATTAGTTTAAGCATAATGACTTCAATGATTTTCGTTCAAGATATATAAAATTGACATAGTAATTTAACCAGTCTGTAAACTCCTCCTCTTTTGTATTTTGTAGTTGATCTTCAGAGTAACTTGGGTAAGCAATACAAATTTGCGCCATGTATATACTGCAAACATGGGAATAATACAACAATTTAGAATAGTTATTATAAATTCCCTAAATGTGAGTCGATACAATTAACCTCTCGAGATCTTCTATTCTGGGCAATTGGTTGTAATATACATATAAAAATGTTTACGCTCTGATGGTGTTAGAATTCGG
Source organism: Lepidium aucheri (assembly GCA_900406435.1). Taxonomy (NCBI): domain Eukaryota; kingdom Viridiplantae; phylum Streptophyta; class Magnoliopsida; order Brassicales; family Brassicaceae; genus Lepidium; species Lepidium aucheri. The sequence continues at coordinate 6,833 of OVBA01008863.1, read as the reverse complement.
CGAATTGCTTTCCCACTTACTCGACCTATCTGTGAAAATATATCTGGCACATATGCTACATATATAGGCCTCTCTCCCCCATCATCGTTTCGCGGTATGGGATAACTATTTGTCTGGACATGTGCTGGAAAGTATAACAAAGCAAAGTTGGATGTTTCCTTGTTGATGCATTGGTTCACAATTGAACCTTCCACACGACTCGTATTTTTTACTTTCTTCTTTAGTTTGAACATATATCTTTCAAAAGAATACATCCACCGATATTGAACTGCTCCCCAAGTTCTGGAAAACAAATCATAAGGTCAAATTATATATTATACATACTTACTTCTGCAATATTATCGGTAGTAGATTAAATGAGATTACCAGCTTCACAAGGGAGATGAATATGTAGGTGTTCCATCACGTCAAAAAAGAAAGGAGGAAATATTTTCTCCAAATTACATAGGATTGTATTCCGTCAAACGTAAGAGTATGTGAGCATAGATCACAAAAAATACCCCTAGACCTGATAAAACCCATATAAGTATTCCATATTGTTATATAGATATACAATTGTTTTAAAGTTAGGGTTGTATCTGCTAGCGCTTCATGCACATTTCTAAGCAGTAAGTAGGCAAACACAAAGGGGAATAGTCGTTGCATTACTACATGACAGTCATGACTTTTCATATTATAAAATTTTCCTTCGTTAATGCCAACGCAATTCTGCAAATTATAAGCATACCCATTGGAAAATTGTACCTCCTCTTTAATCCAATTAAAAAAGCATCCTAAATACAATGAGAACAATTATAAAACGCAGTTATATTTAAAATACAAATTATATATCACAGGAATTTAACCACGTACCTTTTTTCTGTACTCATTCTGAATGATTGTACTGGCCTAACACTGTTGTTTTCGTGTATATGCAGCAACTTCCTATCGCAAATGTTGGGTAAATCCAATCTTGATTTCATATTGTGTTTTGATTTCCCCTTTACGTTCATAACTGTGTTGATTGAATTATCAAATACGTTCTTCTCAATGTGCATGTCGCCGAGACAATTTCATAGCAAGTGATTATTCCAATACAACAACTCCCATAATATACTCTTCTTATGCCATTGATGATACTCCCCAACACCACCGACAGGGTAATGTCCGTTTCCTCCACATTTCGTAGTAGACTCAACATCCAAATCCCTGAACTGTATTAAAATTTCAGCGCCACTAGGTGTCGGAGGTGGACCATACAACACTTTCCTGTTTTTTGTGAACAATGATCTTCTATGCCGATACGGATGATCCAAAGGCAGAAAACGTCTTTGGCAATCAAACCAAGAGGTCTTCCTTCCGTGCTTAAGCTGGAATGCTTTAGTGTTATCTTGACATATAGGACAGACTAATCTTTCATGCGTGGACCAACCTGATAGCATCCCATAAGTTGGAAAATCACTAATAGTCCACATTAACACCGCTTTCATGTAGAAATTTTGAGCTGTATAAATATCATACGCAGTTGTGTTATTCTCCCATAGCTCATTTTATTCGTAAATAAGCGGTTGTATAAATACATCCAGTGATCTACGAGGATGATCGGGCCCTGGTACTAGAATATATAAACAGAACTCTAGCTTCATACACAACGCTGGTGGCAGATAATAGGGTGTTACAATGACCAGCCAAAGAGAGTACGGTCTCCCGTGTTTCCCAAATGTATTAAAACCATCTGTGGAAAGACCTAGATATACATTCCTTGATTCTGAGGCAAAATTTGGATAAACTGATTGGAAATTTTTCCATGCCTCAGCGTCTGAAGGGTGGATAATTTGACCACATGAATTATGTTCAGCATGCCATCTCATTGGACCGCTAAGCGCTCTGACTGATATAACCGCTTAAGCGCCACTGGAAAATACCACATCCTCTTGAAAGGAACCCGATTCCTCCCACTTGTTTCTTGGAATCGAGGTTTCTTGCATAAATGACAACGGATCTCGTTCACATCCTTTCCCCAGAAGATCATACAAATGTCTTCACAAACATCTATCATCTAATATGGTAATCCAAGCCCCCTAAACAATTTCTGGATGTCGCTATGTGTTGTCGCATGCGAGTTATCAGTTGGCAGAATTTTCTTCGCATAAGTAATGATCCTTTCCATCGTGCTCTCCGATAAATTACAATCCATTTTCATATTCATAAGTTCAGCAGCTGTCGACTACGAAGAAAAATCTTCGATGCAACCAAAATATAACGGCTTCTTCGCTATTTCTAACATACTAAAAAAATTTTATGCTTCGGCATTGGTTCTTCACCCCTATTTCTAGCCTTGGTTAATACCGGAACATCCTCCCTAAATGCATCGTTAACCATTTGGAATGTACCGTCATTATTTTCTATCGGAACTCCTGTATCACCACCTATACCACCACTTCCCAGATTAACATCTATTTCTTTATCTACTATGTTGCCTAATTCCTCACTTACATCAGCATTACCAACTCCACTTGAACTCCTAAAGTTAACATTCGAGTCATTTTCCCCATGAAAATACAATATTTTGTAACTTGGACAAATACCTCTACGATAACTATGACTGCAAACATTTTTAACAGTGATATATTTCATATTTTTTCATTTAATACAAGGAAAATACATCTTACCTGTTTCGAGCGGGAAACTTTGATATGCCGCAAATTTAATAAAAAATTTCAACCCTTTGACATTTTATTTTTTTGATTGGAAAAGGAGATTGTGATGCAGAGAAATGAAACTCAATTTTGTGTTATATATGTCACAAAACCGATGGGTTCCAACGGCAATCTAGGGAAACTGGTTACATACAATAATGGGGCAAAAAAATGTTTCATAACTAGCACTCCCGTAAGTAATCGTAGTATTTTCCGACTGACACCGACGGAAACATTATGCTTAACTGAAATTAAATTATATATTTTTATTTACATTTCCATCGGTTACCATCGGTATATTAACCCACTGAAACCAACGGAAGCTTAACAACTGTGGGTTATCGTAGGTTCAGGAATCCACCAAAACCGATAGACGTATTATGTTTAATTTATTTTTAATTATATATATATTTTAATTATGATATCGTTGGTTATCATCGGTTCTAGTTGACTGTAACCGACAGAACCTTTTTACCAAAATAAAAAGTTCAATGCCATCGATTCTCATCAGTGCTGAACCGACGGTTATCGATGGAAATTTAAAAACCGTTGGTTGTCGTCAGTTACAGAACCCACCAAAACCGATAGCTTTCTCATCCAATGGAAACGGATGGTATCGTAATTTTCTGTCGATTATCATCGACTTCCATAGCTTTTGAAACTGACGGTCGTACGCCCGTCGGATTGGCTGTCGGTTATACCCTTATTTTTTTGTAGTGAAGTCAAATTCTCGATATTGACCAAAAAAGGCAGGTCTTCACTAAGACTATGTTCAAATTATTCTCTTAATTTCAAACATTAACTCTCAAACCTGTTATTAATTTGGGAGATTTTATCAAAATGCAAAACTTTTATGTGGAAATTATGAAAAATGTCATCTACTCAAAAAACATAAAAAATAAAAATGTACTTCCTTTTGGGAAGGGAGCATAACAAAATGACATAATTTCTTTTCGCCAAAGAAGCTGAAATAGATAGGAAAATTGGATAAACAATTTAAATATGTCCATCGTAGAAAAATATATTTGTATATATGTTTATTATCTAAATAATTTGCTTATGAGAAAAAGCACATATATGGAAAAAAAGAAATAATGAGGAAATGACATGTTATGCATCTAGAAAAAAAAAATGATATAGCTTATCATAAAATTTGGAAATGACACATAGTCGTACCGCATGTCCATCATAGACAAATAGAGACCATCATAGACAAATAGAAACTTGTCTTTCGTAGACAAATCTATGTCACACCATGAAGATTTGTCAAATGTAGATTGCATATGGGTTGCATCTTGATGATGTGTCTTGAAAGACATAATGATATGTCATAAGAGATATTATATCTCATGTTTATAATTTTAAATGTAATTTTGTCTCATGTTTTATATCTAAGATATTTGTCCATGTCCAGCGTCGTATACAATTTTCATAATGTTAGTCATCTTTTAGCTAGATTTTTTTCTTTTTTTATTTCACTCTTATTTCCCAAGAAAATACATTTTTCTCTTTTCTCACTTCTCTCTTTTTTTCTTCTTTTCTCTCTCATTTTTTTTTCACTTTGCCTAAGAATAATTTGATCACTTGGGGTATGAAAAATGGTCAAATTTCTAAGAAGAAAAAAACAGATGGCATTCCTTATAATTTGGTTATAAAGATGATACTTTCATAGTTAATTCTAGGGCTATCGATCTATTTCCCCCTAAAGTATCATATATAGCACGGTTCCACCCAAAATTTTAAGGTAGTGCCAATTCTACCCGATTTGAAAGTTGAAGTTCTTATTACACATATTCGGTTGAATTAAAAACCAAATATAAAAATCATCTCATACCGTGTATACCCGACATTAATCCGATCCTATACCCAGATTCGATAATTGGACCCGACCCAGAACCTATGTAAAACATCGAATATTAAATTCCCAATTACTCAAACCGTAACTTGCAATTATGCAAAATCGTGATATCAAAATCCTAAAAAATTTTGTTTGTCGACCGAATTAGTTGTTAGAGTTTGTACTCTGTCTCTAATGGGTAATTTATTGTGGTCGAATCTCTTAGTTCTCTTTATATTGAGTGTGTTTTGGTTTGATATTGTTTTCTCGGTTCATAGAAAGATGAGCAAGAAATTAAGTACATGTTTTGTTTATCATGGTCGTTGGTGAAAATATTTTGGTGTTTCACTTCATATTTACAACAAACAGAGAAATAATATAAACAAAAGAGATTGATTCATAATTGCTTAAAATGAGTTAAATGTATCAACCAAACAAAAGAGATTAAATGTATTAACTGACGACCATGCGGCTCGTTGTGTTTTCTTTTTCCTATGGTGTCTTCTTCTTCAATGTTGCTTTTTGGGTAGAGATTATGTTGAATGCAAGGCTCATCGATGAAGGTTGTTAAAGCTTCTTCAACATTGAACTCCTCATGCTTCCTATTTCTTCATCTTCGTCTACATCAGGGGGTTTCACCAAAGGTCCCTTTGTTGGTTTTTATGAGAGTAAGTTCAACATATACCGTGAAGACTTCATTTGGTGAAAGAAACCACTTAACCCACAAAATGAACTCGGTTTCAAGGTTGAAGAAACACCAACTTGTGGCTGAATCTACACAAACAAGACTTGATAAATTCGACACTATTATGGAATAGCTCGGCCTTAGCAAGAACATAGATTCTAGGTTTGAACTAGTCCAAGCAAAGCATCACAACACTTTGGAGTTTGTGTGCTAAGGAAATCTTGGATCTAAGAACCATTCAACTAGATATTTAAGAGAAAATGAACCAAAAGCAAGAGAAGAGTTTGGGTGGAGATTTAGAAGTGTTTTGGGTAGGAGAGGACTGCCATAAGGCAGCCTCTTACATGAACTCAACTCCAAAAAATTACATCTTAAATTACTTGCATAAACATAAAATAATTGAGAGAGTTTTGCAACACTTCTTTGTATTGATTTTGGATGACATTACAAAGGGAATACAATGGGTATTTATAGAGTTACAATGAGGTTGCCTCAACACAAAATAAACCCTAATTTTTTAGCTGATGGCCGTATGAGAGGAGAAAGGGATTGTGGTCCCAAAGCTTGAAATTGACATGTCCTTAACCTTGAACTTAGCATAAAGGAGAGTCACTTGTCTTCATAAGTTTCCAACAGTCATATGGCTTCTATTTAGACTCTAATTAAGTCATAAAAGCCTTAGATAACATCTCATTTGATCAGAATCAACATTTGGAATGATTTGAAAAACGTTGACTTTTTGTCCAAAACGTTAATTTTTCCCGAATGCTTTCCTTTAGCCTTTTCTTGACCTTTTCATGATTTGGTGACTCTTATGGTCCTTGGTGGCCATTTTCCTCCTTCTGGGAGGTCTTTGTTGAAGATGCATGGAGACTGAACAGAGAAATGATGATGCATGGATGACTGGACATAGACATATTCAGCCAAGAGGAAACAGGCGAGTCATCAGATGTCTGTCAAAACAGATGACTGTGAGACAGAAATTGAAAGAACCATTATGTAAGGTATTTTCATTTTTGATTGATCACGAGAAGATACTAGGTTTAGAACTAGTATATAAGTGAGATGATAAGGGTTGAGCGGCGGCTAACGCTTCTAAATCTTAGTGAACAGAGAGTTGAATCTTAGAGAGAAAAAGGTCTTGAGAGATTCATTGTGTGATTGTTTTTCGTTTTGAGTTTGTGAAAAACTTATATAAGACTTTTGTAAGAAAAGTTCATATAAATAAAACGAATCAAGCGTTGAGATCGGCGCTTTCCGATCAAGTGTTTTTGTTTCTCTTTGCCATACAATTTCAATTGGTATCAGAGCCATTCACCTAACCAAACCAGGTGTGATCCTGAGGTAAGTATGGAAGGGAAACCACAGTTTCTGACAGTCAGGGAGCCGTTGATACTAGATTC
>OVBA01008862.1:0-11644 GCA_900406435.1 Lepidium aucheri | reverse complement strand
TGAACCAATTCGTGTGCAATTAATATATTATCAGTGATTAGTTTCCCCGGCATAAACGACCCTTGAGCAGGCGAGATAATGTCTTAAAGCATAGGCTGGAGCCTTGTCGCGATGATCTTGGAGACTATTTTGTATAGCACTGAACACAAACTAATAGGGCGATAATCAGCCATGTGAGAGGCGTTATTTTTCTTGGGAATTAAGCTAATGTAAGTGTAATTCCATTCCTGTGGAATAATCCCTGAGTCAAAAGCCTCTCGTATTTCTTTAGTAAGTTGTGGCCCCATAACGTCCCAATAGCACCTATAAAAGGTGCCAGTCAATCCATCTGGTCCCGGGGCACTGTCCTGTTTAATGCTGAATATTGCCGCCTTAATCTCTTCCTCCATGATAGGTTTTGTTAGTTTGGCATTCATTTCTGGTGTGATTTTTGATGTAATACATCTGAGTGATCCTCTATTTAAGCTTTGTCTTTGTGAGGAGAACAGTTCTTGTAAGTATCGCGTCGCTATGTCTCCTTTAGAGCCTTCCAGGTAGTATCTACTACCTCCATCGTCTTGAAGGTAATTTATCTAGTTTCTAATTCTTTTATTTACCCATGTGTGGAAAAACTTCGTATTAGCATCTCCATCTTTGATCTATTTTTCTTTTATTTTCTGTTTCCAATACTCCTCCTCTAGTTGGACTTGTTCCGTCAATTCTGCTTTCAATCGACTTATTAAGGTAGTGTCAGGGGATATCTTGCTGACCTCTTGTTCCAAGATTTTGTTGATGTGATCAATATTATGGGCCGAGTTGGAGCGTTTGTTTTTCTTCCATTGTACCATGTTTTGTCTACATTTCCTGATTCTGCCTATTATATCCCGGTTTGGGTGAGCATTCCAGCTGTCTCGGATCAGATCAGAGAATCCTTTGTGTTTGGTCCATCTGCTATCAAAAAAGAATCTTTTGGTGAAATTATAGGCTTCGGAAGCAAAGTTCACTAAAAGTGGTCGATGATCAGAGCCCCAAAAATCCATATATGTCGAGTTTGTTTGTGGATACAAACATCTTAGTCCAGAGTTCCCAAATGCTTTGTCCAGTCTTATTTGTATCCACTGTCCACCTCTTACTCCCATCCAAGAGTAATTTGGACCTGATCTTGTAACTTCCTGCATGTCACAATCTTTGATGAGCTCCTTAAAAGGTTTAAAGGTCCAATTTGGTCTTACTGCACCACCAAGCTTCTCAGTATTGTCTTGGATCTTGTTAAAGTCCCCTACCATCATCCAAGCGGATTTCCTAATGGCATTGATCGCCTTTAATTGATCCCAGACTTTTGGCCTATATTGAGGCATAGGGTGGCCATAAACAAAAGAAACAAAAATGTAGTATTTACCCACTCTTAACTTTGTATCTATAATATTTGCATTTCCTTGTAGTATGACTAAATCTTCTGTGTGTTTCCATAATAGGGCTAATCCCCCACTTAAAACAGTTGGTTCAATAGTAAAAAGGTTTGAGTATCCTAACCAATCTTTAATTTTAGATAGATAAGTCAGCGTGTTTTTAGTTTCCATGAGGAATAAGTAATCTGGAAATAAGGATCGTCTTATTTCCTTCAGTCGACGAACTGTCAGGGTACTCCTCAATCCCTGACAGTTCCAACTTAGAATGCTCATGGCTTCTTGGGTGACTTAAAGAAAGTCACCATACCTTTCTTTGTAGATTCAGAGGTTTGTGATCTGATTTCCTGTGGGTCTTCCGAGAGCTTTCTTTATTTAGTATTTTATTCCTCCTCTTCTTCCTCCTACTACTACTTCTACTCATCCTCTACTCTTTTTCCTCTCTTTTTTCATTATTATGTTCCTCTTTTTTTTCTCCATCTTCTTCATTACCATCTTCTTATTCTGTCTTGTCTTTTTCATTCTCCTTCTATATTTATTCTTCTCCCCTTTCTTCTTCTTCTCTGTTTCCTCTTCTTTATATATCATATAGATAAATATTATTTCATTGTTATATACTATTATATGTTTTATAGTGTATATATATAATAGTTATATAACATACAATATAACTAGCAAGTATTATTCACCAAGTCTCTTCTATCCACATAAGATTTCTCTTTTTTTGTTTGTAATTTAAACATAATTAATTAAAGAGTTAAAGTTATAAATAGTTAAGAGTTTTATGCTTTACATAAACACATATGTTAGCTACTCAATTAAATTATGGATTTAGGTATTTTACCAATTCTCTCATCGATCTTCCATATAAGAGTCATGTGCCAAGGAACTAAACTTAAAAGTTTTTTCAATTCTCCATCAAAAACAAGTAAAGAAAAGTAGCCAGCTTACTTTTTGTCTTGGGTGGTTCTGTTTCTAGACAGGACCGTGGATAAACACGTATTAGATGGAATTCATCACAGAACCCAAAAAATGGAGGGCCAATATACAAATATCATTAATTTTTTATAAAAAGTTAATATTTTTTAAGACACATATCATATACCTTTTTTTTATTTTAACAAGGAGACTATCTACTCCATCCGACTAGTTCCGGGATTCGAAATTTCGGTATCAACGTCTTGGCCTAAAAAAATATATATTACAAAAAATGTCTTTTCTCACATCATACTATTATTTTCTTATTACAAAAATATTTTTTCTTATACCATATTATTTTTTCCTTTAGTAAGTTTTGATTTATTTTAGCAAAAATTAAGGTCCGAAATATTTTTTCAACCAGTCTGATAAAGACGGTTTTGTTTTACTAGTATAGGACCTTTAATATAGTAGAGACGGCACTGTTTTTTGATAACATGGAATGAGCATACATGAGAGCGTGATGAAAGAAGAATTGTCTATTGTCTCTACATTTGGAAGTCAAGACCCTCGTTTGGGTGATTCTGTGTATGGTGCATCAACAGAACCTCGAAGTAGAATTTGTAACATACAGTTAAGGAGTTGTCCAGATGGTTATATATCAAGAAGTGGCCAGCTTTCCAACTTATATGGAAAAATTTAGATTAATTAGAATTTTCTTTTTTTCTTTGTATCTTATTTTTCGTGTTTTGAATTACAAATCAGATACTCTATCATGTTAAGTTAGAGATTTAGCTCATGACTATTTTTATGTAGATTCACCTATTTGTTTGGTGGCTTTTCAATGAATTATAAGCTTCGTCGACAAAAAAAAACAACTACAAATAGATTTTTTTTTTTTTTACATACGGATTTTTTTTTTTACAAACGGATTTTTTTTATATAACTCAGGAGTTTCCAGATTTATGAAAGGAGTCTGAACAATTCTTTTGAAGGAGGTGTAGTCTATGGGTAGATCCTCTCTCTAAATATTCATATAGGTCGAAAACATGGATTCATATTCGTGTAAAAGTAATTAGAAACATGTATTTTTGTTTTACATAACAGAAGAATCGAACCTACAAACTTTTTAAAGTCTGGCTTCTAACACTTGGCCACAAGTTCGCTCCTCGTCTACAAACGGAGTATTACAAAATGATAATGCACGATATAGGCAAATATATATATATGGGTATTGATGGACACATTTAAGTAGATCGATGTTTGAACAAGTTTTAATACATTTTAATCCACTTTTGTTTTTTATTCGGTTTTTTTATTATAGTATAATGTAATGTAAGGGTCTTTTACAAATTTATATCAAATTAGGTCATAAGAAGTGGGCGGAAAATGAGTTTTGTTTTGTTGTTGGGTAAGCCTGTTGCGAACACACTTTGTTCTTATTAAATAGTTTAAATAGAAAAATCGTGGATGATGCATGCATATATTTTGAGTTCACGAACATTCTTGTCTAGATCTTCACGCTTTGATTGATGCCCATAATCTTCTATTAATTACTTTCTGTTGGTAATTAATGAAGTGAGATTTATAAACCATTGGGCTGTTGTTATCATGTTGGTAAATTGGGTTTAAGAATCAACCGGCACACCATTTTTTTTTCTTTGTTAATTAAAGAGTCATTTTCATTATCATCATGAGGAAATGATTGAGATTTGTTCATTGTTCGGTTCTTTTAAATTTTAATTATAGAAAAAAAAAACAAAAGACAGAGATAGAAAACAAACTTGTAACTTTAAATTGTCCAAACCACAAAATTTGAGAAATTTATTTTGATATCTTTTTCTCACCGAAATTTGTTTTATCAAGTTTTGTAACGGAGTAGACATACATTTCTGAATTTATATTTTTGTCAACAGGTAGATCGACAAGAGCCTATTCATAGCTAATTTTTCAAACTTGTAAAGTTCTAATAATATCTCACGGGACAAACGAATAGAGTCAAACTCAGATAATGAAAATAATAGATATGACACCCAACAACTTGACCAAATACATTTTCCTATATGACAAATGTTTGTAGATTTTTCTTTTCTTCAATAATTAGTTCAACAAAACATGATCTATAATCTAAACCTAATCCTAAAATCTCAAATAATACGATGTGGAAATTATATGACTCAATATAGTTAAACTATGGTAAGAAAAACAACAAATATGAACTTAACCACTAGATAAATACACTTCCCCACTAGATTAAGATTTTGTAGATTCAATCTTTCACAAAATATCAAAATATTTAAACTAAATAAGATATAATATATGTTTATTTGGGTCCAAAACACATGTGCTCTAAACAACATGTACTAAATTTGTAGGACTTCTCTTCGCCTTTCTTTGTGGGTTGGCTCTTTCTGGCCACATCACATGCACAAGGATCCACACTTCCTTTCATTCTATCTTTTTCTTCCATTTAAGTGTAAAACCATGATTGACCAAAGCTTCCTTCATTTCTACATTTGCTTTGCTTTTGCTAAAAAGGAAAAAAAGTCTTTTTGTATTAAAATTAATGATTAAACATTTATTTTTCAATGAGTAGTACATATATGGAATTGTACAATGATTCTAATTCGATTCCTTCACCTTTTATATTCTCATATATATTATGTGGTATAAATAATTTTTTATTTTTTTATTTTATTCAAGTGGTAGTGTGGAAAAAAGCTCTTTACCCACTTTCTCTCTCTACACACTATACTAATTAATTCTTTCTCATTATATTATTATTTTATTGATGTGAAAAGTTAACTTTTAGACACTACAAATTGACACCCTCTCCCCCTCCTTATCCCTCAAATTCACTTCACAATTCACAAACCTCTCTCTCAATTCTCTATCTCAGCTTCATTGTTTCCATATAACAAGAAAAACTTCATCCATAAACCAAATGGCAACTGTTGTATATCAATCTTATTTTGAGTCTCAACACTTTGAGCCAAGAGCTTTAAGACTCAAACTCTCTTCTCCTAATAATCCTCACTCATCTACACCTTTCAAATCCCAAAACTCTTCCATTACTCCACTTGAAAATTCCACTAATGCAGCCTCCTTGTCTTCATCAGAACCTAATTCAGCATCTAAGTCATCAGGAAGTTGGAGCTTCCTTGAGTCTCTTTCAAACTCTAGTGATAAAGAGAAGAAGACATTACCAATCTTTCAATCTCCATCTTCACGTAGAACTCTCAGTGATGAAAGCTTAGCATTGTGTACTGAGAGTCTTGGAAGTGAAACAGGCTCTGATATCATTCATGAAGATGAAGATTTGTTCTCGGTTTCATCACAAACCATTGAAGCTAGAACTACACCAACAATATCAAAACAAGTTAAGAAGAGGAATGTGATGGCTTCACTTCCACCTCCATTAACAAGTATGAGAGGTTTAGATTGCATTGAAGTTAAGTCTCACCGTGAAAATGGAAGATTGGTAATGACAGCTGCAAGACCTCTTCCTCGTAATCGTTGCCTTCAAGACCGAAGCAATGGCTGTGTCCGACTTGCAATCTTGATTGATTCTGATGACCTAATAGAGACAGAGATCAATGAAGAAGAAACAATCGAGACTGTGAGAGATAATGAAGAAGAAGAGATTGAAGAACAAGAAGAAGAAGAAGAAGAGATTCAAGCATATGAAGAAGAAGAACATGAAGAAGTAAAAGGTGTTGAGAAAGTTCAAAGATCAGGAAGATGTATTGAAGGAGATCGAGAAAACAGAGGATTTCTAAATTGGGAATCTTTCTGTGTTGCCACTTCCTAAAAAAAGAATATTTCTTTTCATTTCTTTTTTTTTGTCAACTTGTTTTTCAGAATTTTCATTCTGATTTCTCTGTTACTCACAGTTTCACAGCTTTTTTTATCTCCTGATTTCTGTTTTCCTTTTGTATAAATAACATGTTTTTTTAAATCACTCCTTATGGTAAAAAGTTGAAACCGAATCTTGACGCAATCTTATAAAAATTATACTATTTACTTTTGTTTCCACAAAATCCAATCAATAGTTAAACTTCTAACTCTATTAATATTACATAGGTAAAAATGACTTCTTAAAATTGGACTTGGGTAAATATGACACTCTACTACTTGATCTACGATATCCAATCCATAACTAAACTCCTAACTCTGACAACCTTATAAAAATTATACTATTTACTTTTGTTTCCACAAAATCCGATCTATAGTTAAACCTCTAATTCTACTAATATCACATAGGGTAAAAACGACTTCTTAAAATCGGATTCGGATAAATGTAACACTTTACTACTTAATTTAAAATATTCAATCAATAACTAAACTTCAACCCTGACAATATTACGTAGAACAAACACAATTCTTTACAATCAAATTCAAACAATCAACCACTTGACAAAAACTTTTTATGTTGTCACTTAATGTGAAATTGGTGAAGGTAAATTTAGGAAGAAGTGGAAGACAATTAGTTAATATAGTTAGGTGAGATTGAGATGAAATGTCGGAAAGAAGTGGGAGACTGAGAGATTGAGAATTAGAGCAATAAGGATACGATTGTACCACGAAGATGCCTTCATTATGGGAACACACATCACTTCACTTCTTCTTCTGTCTTTTCTTGTTATGTTTTTGTCCACGTTTATTTCTTCTCTTATTGAATCATTATCTTCAAGACTTTTATTTGTTTCTAACTGGACATTTTAAAAGAAACTCCACTTCATTTCTTTTGAAAATGATTTTGAATTTTCTTTTTCTTATTATTACTTTTTTTTTAACATTTGATCATTGACCGATCAACAAATTTTTACATAATATTGATAGAAATACTCGATCTTTGGTTGTGTGATGGTGATTACTTTTAGTGGACTTACTACATGCCACTAGACTAAGGTCACTTCACTATTATTTTCTCTAAATTTTTTTTCCAACTTAACTAATTCATTAAGACAAATAAGAGATCCAATATTGTGGTACATGTTGAACAAATGATTGATTTCTAAAAAACTCTCTAACATTGCGGACCAGAAAATCTGTTTTGTAATTCAGAGCACGAGAAATAAGAGACAGAAAGAAATCGCGGAAAAAACACTTTAGACGAGCAAATTCTTTCAATAGTAGTGAGAAAGCCGGTCAGTCCTCATGATCGTCCACCATCTTCTCCAAATTTAATTATGTGAAAATAATATATTAATCAAATATATAGAGAAGTGACTATTGTGTCCGTACAATGATAACGTCATAAATGCTAAAAAGCTCTCCGAGTCTCCGCCTCTGATTCCTTCTATTGGCCCTACATTAAAAGAAACATTTTTTGTTTGAGACTCGATTAATTTTGTAATATTATATTCGTTATATTTTTAACAATATTGATAATTCAGTTATTCAAAAATATATAGATGGGTTTTGATTCTTGATTTATTACATAAAATTGGTCAAATTTTGAATTTATAATTTGTACTCCATATGTAAAAAATATGGCTATGTAGAACCACATCTTTTTCCATAAAGGTTATTGCTTCTTTTACTTTTATTTTTCAACGACCAACTTTGTTTCCACTTTACATTAGAAAGAATTAATAAAATAATCTTCGACCCATTCTACACCAACTTAATTAACAATCTATATATTATGCTTACGTATTAATATTTTATTACATGAATACAGATAATGAGTTTCTTTTTTAATTTATCTTAATTACCATGGACAAACTTGACAAGAAAGAAATAGAATGATTGATATATTCTTTACTATATTTACTTACTTGTCTGTTCTGAATAAATTTAAGGTTCTGTGTTACTAAAATAAAACATGAGAAGAACAAAATTTAAGCCCTAAAAAAATTGTATAATACTTTAAAAATAAACTTTAAATTTTTTGGAGTTTTTAATTTCTTGCGCTCTAAGCTTTGTTAAATAAAAAAAAGTTCTTAAGACTTAAACAAAAATTGTACTAAATTTTAAAAATGAGCTTTCAGTTTCTGGAATCATTTAAAAATTCTAAAACTTAAAAAAATAGTAAAACTTAAAGAAAAAATGGTATAATATTTATAAAATAAGGCTTCAATTTTTTTGGATCCTATGACAGATCTCATATCACATGTGTTAAAGTACGATCCTACTTATCTAATTGTTTAGAAATTTGGAAAATTGAGTGGAAGTTCAGTATCTAGCTTGACTAGTTTCTCATCGTCTTTTAAGCCGTTTTAGTATGCCTTGTTTGTTTGTTTCTCTAATCGTTATCTTCTTCATTGATCGGGTCAGTCAAACTTACTTTATCACTTAAAACTCACTCTTTTTTACGTTCAAGGCTTGATTTCTTGTTTATATCTTTGTCCTTTGCTCACTTAAGTCTTCTCTTGTTTTAACAGAAAACCTTTAACAACAATTTTGATACTTAGTTACTAATTTTAAATGCTTACTTGCATGGTTTTGCACTTTTACTTCAAATAAAGTTGCATTGTTAGTTTTTAACCAAACACTAATATAAATATAATTGATTTTTAGTGTAACATTAGTGGGGTTTAAATAAGATGTATATGTGCGATCCTTTTCACGTTTCATTTTTCATGAAAAGTAGTTTTCATGGGAGCTACGTCTATCCATTTGGTATTTTTCTCTTTATGTTAAAAAGATAAAACTACGTATACATTTTAGGTTGCCATACTTTTGAATCGATCTAATCCATTAGCCCTAATCAACTTGGCCTTATATGATTGATCATGACGGAATCTTTTTCTTGGTTTGGTTTTGAATTAGGTCAGAACTTAATAATGCATATATATATATACATATAAATACTTATATCTACATATAACATCCCTACAATAAATTAGACGTATATTGTCATTTATTTTATTTGTTTGCATAAATTTTAATTGATATAATCGTTATTTACATCATAAAAAAATGATTCTAAAAAAGATAACTTAAATAGTTAGTATCCATTTAAGCAATTAATACAACTATTATCATTATATTATATGTAATATTCCATACGGTTGTAAAAGATGCAAAAAAATATTTGAAACGGTTGTAAATAATGTTATAATATTAAATTATATATAATGTGTCATTATTAAATTAGTTAATAAATAACTCTATATAATATTATTTATTTAAATGATATAATATTAATGATGTTATACGCATGTTTTTTTCGTAGCGAATCTAAAGTGAAATGATGTAACAATGTGGAATTTGGAATGGAATCAGCAAAAATAAAGTGGAAGATTGGGTGTTTTCTTGGTGGCTAAGAAGAGCAAAATGATTGGTGAGTGATATCACAATGTGGCCTTCTTCTAAGTGTTTATATGCTCATCATCCTCATTTCTTAATTATATTTACTCATTTGCCATTCTAATCTTTTTCTCCTTTCAAAATTATATATATATATATATATATAGAATTTTCTTTTAAGTAAATAGTGGGATGACTTTTTATTCTTTATGTTGTCGCTCTCTTTGACCGGTTTATTTAAATTATTATATTACTTCATCACTTTAAATTGTGACACATATTATATTATATAATTTACGAAATAGTAACCAAGATTTTTTTCAATTCATTTTCTAGTTCTAGATTGTGACACATATATTGTTAATGTAGAAATTAAATAAAAAGATATAATTTATTTGTTCTAAAATCACGCTATTCTCGATTCTAACTCATTTTTGTTATATAGTTTGAATTGTCTTTCTTCTTTTTGTACTATAAGTTATTAATTTTTGAGAAACTTTTTTATGCTCTTATCGAATTATCTAGGATTGGATTCATTGATTATGCTTCACAACTTTTTTCAGATATTCAAATTAAACCTTGATATTTCTTTTATTGACGAGCTGCTTCACATTTTGTTACTAAATATTTTTACAGTGTTAGGCTTCTCAGCAGATTTGACAACGAGTCTTGAGTTCGTTTAAACTCACCATTAATGTATATATATATATATATATGTTCAATAACACCAATTACATTTGGATCATACTCATGCATTGCTTACATAAGCAATTCTTTGGTCAGGTAGATGATGTTTGGTAATCAAAAGTGATTAACACATATATATATATATATATGTATATTAAAATAATTTAGATTGAAACCTTCTAATGTCAAATGAGTTAGATATTAATTATCATCATTTGATTAGAATATATTTGATAGATTTAGTTGGCTCCTGGCCCAGCCTCGAAGTGCAACATGGCGACAGAACCAAATGGCATTAACTCTATTGGCCGACTCTTGTCCAAACTTAATTGTTTTATATATTATTAACTACAATTAAACGTGTGCATGGTTTAATTAATACATATATATATATATATATATTATAATGTTTTAAACAAACATCTATATATATAAAGTAGAATCCTCCTCTCTTCTTATGAAGCCACATCATCATCCACATCATCAATCCACCTTTTAAAATCTCTAAATTAATTGTAAACAAATTATATACTCAATACTTCTTAATTTAAACCATAACTAAAATAATAATAATAATAAACTTTAAACCATAGTTCAAAACAAATAATAAATATAAGAATGCATATACTAATTTAGTATTAAGCTTTTTAAAAACATTTGTAATTTAAAAATCTTATATGAAAACATTCATTTTATATTTGTGAATGTATTTTCCAATTTTTGTATCCACATATAGAAATTAAAATTCATTACAAATGTGTTTTCTATATGTGATTACAACTATAATATTTTTAACAATACCTCTAATTATGTATTATTTTTTATAAAAAAACTAAACTTTTAAACAATATAGAAGGGAAAAAAGTATTAGTCTCGATTTGATATTGAAATGTGAGTATTGACACTAAACTCATTTACTTTTAGAAAAACAAAATAAAGAACATTGAAATTAAATTCTATAGGCATTAAATTTAGTACTTAAAACAATTTAACCTCTATAATTAAACTTATTTTTAATGATCTTTCATGATTAGTATTTTTATAAAAATAAAGTAATATTTAATTCATCTGAATTATATTTACAGACATTTAAATCTCTATATACTAAAATTGAAATTATATTTTTCCTAATTCTGTATCCAAATATGATTGAAATTGATGACAAATGTGTTTTACAGTTATTATTATATTTTTTGAATTTAGATTACAAAAAAAACNAAAACAATTGCAAAAATTTTGACAAAATTTTAATATAAAACCACACATACTCCTACTAATGTATTTATTTGAGATAAAGTCTAAATTTGTTGACAATAAAGGATATGAAAAGTTATATACTTGATTTAAATATAGAAATTAAAGAAGGTATAATGAGTTTTTACATTAAACTCATTTCA